>VZQC01003818.1:48196-171709 GCA_009823505.1 Rhizomys pruinosus | reverse complement strand
TAGCATATATATATATATATATATACATATATATTGTGTGTATGTCTGTATTTGCTCCATTGTATTGTATTGTATTGCTCTCTACCTTTATTCCCTTCCTTCTAATAAAAATTTTGTTGTGTATATTGTGCTCTGCCAGATCATGATGAAAAATAATTCATTCTGAAATTTTAACTTTTTATATCTACAATGTCCCTGTGTCATGTTAGATTTTTAGGAGGGGAAGTTGCTAAATTACTGAATAAATATAAATGTGCCTAGCAATGTAATCATATAGGAAAGACTCCATTAATTAGGAAAAATGTTTATGGAATGTTAACATTATATAGGTTATTTCAAGTACACATTGAAATTCTGTCAATACTACAGGCAAAATGAGATCCTGGGAGAATCGAGCAGTATACACAATACATTTGAGAAAATTCAGTATTTTAACAATATATATGTTTGAGGATTAATGAAATATTCAAAAAGCAGTCCATAGGGGCTGGAGAGATGGCTCCATGGTTAAGAGTACTGGAAGTTCAACCAGAAGACCTGGATACCATCACCTACATGTCTTTTTTATTTATTGATGTTTTATGTATTTCATACATTATTTTTCATTTCTGTTCAGGCATATTCCTCTATTCCTTCCACCCACCCCACCCCAAACCATCCCAGATCATGTAACAACCATCTGTAACTCCAGATCCAGGAAAGCCACTGCCACCTTCTGGCCTCTGAAGGCATTGCATACATGTTCATACACATAAAAGTACAAATAAATAAGTTACGGCAGAATGCATGATCTGGGATGGATAGGGGTGGGGTGGGGGGAAAGGAAAGGGATATATGCCTGAACTGAATTGGAAAATGATGTATGAAATACACAAAGCATCAATAAAAAAAAGTACAAATAAATAAAATAGAAACTAGAGAGATGGCTCATTGGTTAAGAGAACTGGCTACTTTTGAAGAGGACCCAGGTTTGAGTCCTAGAATCCACATGGACGCCAACAACCACCTGTCACTCCAGTTCCAGGAAATCAAAAGCCCTCTCCTGGCCTCCACAGGCATTGCATGGAAAGGATGCACTTACAAACATTCAGGCAACACACTCTTACACATAAAGTAAAAACAAATAAATACAAATTAATTAATTAATTAATTGAAAAGAAGCCCATAAGATTTGAAGAACAGCAAGGAAGGAAATTAAAGCTAGATCCAAATGATACTAATAAGTTAAAGTCCTTACATTTAGTAAATGCTTTAAAATTATTAGCCTTTAGACTCATTCCCCCTTCCTAATCACAGCCAGTCTTACCAGGATAAGGTGAAATCTTAAGCTGGTTTTAATTTGCATCTCCTTAATTATTAGTGACATTGAACACTTTCTGAGATTTTTCAGTCTAAATTGGATTGAGAAATGTTGTATGAAATGCACAAAACTTCAATAAAAATATTAAAAAAGAGCATTTGCTGCTCTTTCAGAAGACCTAGGTTTGGTGCCCACATAGAGGTTAAAAACCAGCTATAACTCCAGTTCCAGGGATCCAACAACCTCTTCTGAACTCCACCGGCATTGTACACACAGGTGCAGACAAAACACATACACATGGAAAAGTAATAATTTTTTAAAATGATTAGCCTTTAATCATATTACAGGGAAGCCTTTTGTGAAGCTTAAAGTTTCAATAGAAACATCAGTCAGGAGAAAAGACTGTAAACAGAAAGCAAATTTAATTACATCTATCTAAAGAAGTCACAGTTTTACATTTGAAAAGCAGCAAAAAGAATTACACAAATAGGGTAATACGAGAAAGAATAATGGCAGGTTCTTGTCTCTTTATAGATAAATGATAAAATATGACACTGTTTACATGATTGCGGCTTGAAACTGGTCAGGCAAATGAGAAATTAAAAGCTTTTCCTTTAAATATGACAGAATCTTCCTTGAAATTCCCCAGCTGAAGGGACTATTTAAACTGTCAAATGCAGAAAACAATTTGTGGAAGTTCAGGTTTAGGGAGGCTATAAAGACACCATTACATTGAGTTTATTGTTCATAGTTTGTTTTATGTACTGTAAGGGCACATTGTTAGCATTATCATGAGTTGTTTTCTAACTTAAATTTTCTCTAGAGGGGGATTTGATTTAATGTTCTCGAGAGGAACATCATAAAATCACATTTGGTAGTAATTTTTTATTTTTAACAATAGCAGACTTCATACACCAGTGCTTATGCTGTACACTATAAAATTCAGTCCTTAGTAAAACTATTCTCTTCCAGAACAGCTACTTAGAGACATCCTTCAAACATGTGAATTGTTTCTTGGCTTATGTTTAGACACCATGATGAACTATGTTAAGAACAATCAGCTCCCAGTAATGTCTTAAAATTGCTCTTTTATTCCAGAATCACATAAAAACCTTGAAGAAATGGATGGCTGAAGTTGATGTTTTTCTGAAAGAGGAATGGCCCGCCCTGGGGGATTCTGAAATTCTAAAAAAACAGCTAAAACAGTGCCGAGTAAGATTTTTATTTGGTATTTTTATGATAAATTTGATATGGTGAATATTATCTACTCTTAGGCATTTTTCTCTGGAATAGTCTGGTAATGTCTGGACACATTTCCAGATGCCACAACACACTGGGAGCCAGATTTTCCTAGCATCCTGGTGCATAGAAGCAATAGATACTGCTAAATATGCTACAGGCTCTTCAACAAAAAATAATTACACAATCCATTTAGTTTAAATATGTAAACAATAATAAAGAGGAGTTCACAAATTTGAGAGGGAATATTTAAAGGGGCCATTTGGAGGAGTTTCTGGGGAAGATAGAAGGGAGAAGAAATATGTAAACACAGCATTCATTTGTGAAATTCTCTATTCAAAATATCACTAGTGCCAACACTTAAAATCCCTTGGTGAAATACATAAGAAACAGCAAAATACTGTCTTTTATTCAGGCTTTGCCTTATAAAGTTTACTGCAATATTACTTTAAAGAAACCTTTCAGCTACTTGTAAAATCATGCCACATATCATTAATATTACTTTCTTGCACTTTCAAGGCACTATAACAATACGTATTTCCTTGTGTGTGTGTGTTGGTGGAGGGGTAAGTCTGTACATTTATGTAGGTGTGTGTGTGCCTGGACATACAAGTTTACAGACAAGATGTTCACATAAGGTATCTTCCTCTAGTCCACCCCAAGGTAATTTTGAACCAGGCTCTGTCACTTGAACTGGAACTCACAGACTGGCTACAATGGCTGTCCTGCAAGAGCCTGGGTGCATATGTTTCTGCCTTTGAGTACTATGATCACAGGCACACACCACCACTGCGGCCAAATTTCCAACTTTTACATGTGTGTTGTGGATATGAACCCAGATCTCCATCTTTGTGCGAGCACTTTATCTACTGAACCATCTCCTAGGCCAAATATGAATTTTGAAATTATATTCATTAGACCAACTTCATGCACTATGAAGAAAATAACCTTTTCTTTAAGTAATTTCTTTACAGTAGAAGCTGAAAAGAAAAAAGGCAACCACAGTATCATGCTACATATGATTGAAGTTTCTTGTAATTCAAAACCAAAATTCTTTAAAAATATTACCATATGAAGCCTATCTGTTTCAGACATTCAAGGAACAAATACCAAAATAATTTAAGTCTTCTTGATGTGTATAGTGTGTGTTTGTGTGTGTGTGTGTGTGTGTGTGTGTGTATGTATGTGTGTATGGCATAGCAGCCACTGAATAATTTGTGAGGATCTCATGAAGGTAGATCAATATTTAGTTTATCATTTAAAGGGAAAATTGGTATGCAATGTCATAATCGCCAGCTATCTATTTCCCATCTAGGTTGCACTTGTACTATGTTGTGGGACCTTTTCAGTCATATTAAATCACACATTGTTTCCTTAGCTTTTAGTCAATGATATTCAGACAATCCAGCCCAGTCTAAACAGTGTCAATGAAAGTGGGCAGAAGATAAAGAGTGAAGCGGAACCAGAGTTTGCATCCAAACTTGAGGCAGAACTTAAAGAACTGAACATTCAGTGGGATCACATATGCCGACAGGTATGGACCTCAGTGTCACCCTTCATCATTATTATTTTTATTTAAAACTTTATTCCTGGGGCTGGAGAGATGACTCAGTGGTTAAGAGCACTGACTGCTCTTATAGAGAACCTGGGTTCGAATCCCAGCACCCAAAACTGTCTTAGGCTGGGCATGGTGGCGCACACCCTTAATCCCAGCATTGGGAGGCAGAGGCTGGCAGATCTCTGTGGGTTCAAGGCCAGCCTGGTCTACAGAGTGAGCTCCAGGCCAGCTGGGACTAAAGGGAGACCCTGTCTCAAAAAAAATAAATAAATAACAATAAAACTTTATTCCTGACTACAATGATTCTCTAAATTACAGTTATTTCAGATAAGTTAGTTTTTTTCTAGCATGGAAAAATAATTTGTAATAGATATTTTAAATAGTATTTATTTTCTTCAAGATAATCATAATACAATACTCATACTGAGGAAAAAAATCTTGGAATCAAGGTTTTCATTGAAAATTTTGGCCAATATATTAATTTTTATTAATTTGATTAATGAGAGATAGATAGCACATATAGGCTTAGCATGGAAATAATGTGAATAAACACTATATGAATATGAACCTGTATATGTATATGTATAATTTATACTTCTGATTGTTAAGATTCCCAGGTTTAGCTTAATTAATGAAGTTATTTAATAAATGAAGTAAGGATTAGAAGCAGTTAAGAATGACTGAATAAAATAATAAAAACACAAAATAACTCTATATTCACATCTGATTTCCCCAATTTATAAAGCAGAATATTTTACAGATATTTATTTTAAATTCTGAGAATAAATCATGGAAAATAAAATATATTTCTAAGCCAAATATATCAAACAGTTTCTGTTCAAAAAATTAACTTAAGCAGTACTGATTTTCAAATCTAACACCTTTTTGAAACTGAGAAATTTTATGTGTGCATTTTAGACATTGACTTTCCTTATTTCTGTGTCACATTTCAAAGTTACACAGAAATAATGCCAAAAGGCAAAAGCTAAATTTGAGAAAAGGACTTAGAAATTAAGTGAAGAAAAATGTTTCAAGTTAATACAGTCACTGACAAATGCTGAACGTTTACATTAACTCACAGGTGTGATAGCCCTTGGTCTGCTAACTTCAATTTGCCTCTTTTTAATAAGTCACTGATAGAAGAGTTGCCAAGAAAGAAATACTTAAATAGTGGATTCTCTCTTTGAAATCCTTCCACAAAGCCAGGATGAAATATGACAGGATTTAAAATGTTCTTAACAGATAACTAGAGAGAATATAACCATATTCTTGGGAATAAGGGGCAAAACTACCACATAAAGTCAACAATATAAATGATTTTCATAATTTTTATAATTTTATGACATTTCAGTTCTTTAAATGTCCTTGCTTAAGACCTTCTGTCAAAAGACTTCTAAGAATTTTTTTTTCAAGGAGTGTTTCAAACACATTGACATACTGTTTAACAACAAAAACAGAAGATGGCATGGCAGCTAACAGTATTCTGATCCTGATTTCCAGTCCTAGAATTAATGTATCTCTTTGATTTTTGGATTATTACATTACCTGTCCCCTTACTTTGTCACCAAATGCCTTAGGTTTGACAGACAGGAATCTAATACTTAAGGAGAAGAGAGAAAGCAGTGTAGTAAATGGAAGGAAGATGGGCATTGATTTTGATATCTATTCAGTGTTCCAGAGAGAAAAACAAATATAAATTTGTGCTTTATTGCAATATGTATACAACAGAAGTAATTTGGAGTGTTCATAATAAAAGATAATTTGTCACCAAAAATTTGGAAATGACCAAAATAACTGAAGGCATTTAACAGTATGTTAAATAAATTTTGTAAGCATAAAACTGTAAAAAATAAATCCTGGCATTTGGTAGCTGCAGGGACAGGAAGACTCAGTTTTTTGCTTTAAGGCGTGACCCTTTCATGACTATAATCCAGGGCAGGATCCAAAGCCCAGAGTATTTGTGCCCCACTTATCAGACTCAGTAAGAAAAGATAAGAACTTAAACTTGGGTAGGTAGTGAAGTGGGGTGGATATGAAAAGATCTGGGGGGAGGGAAAATATGATCAAAATGCATAGTATGAAGCTCTCAAAAATTAATAATTTTTTAAAATTTTATGCTAACTGGAATGCTTTTTAAAAGCCAGAATATTTTAAATTCCAGACATAGTATAGCCAATGAAAAATGTCAAGATTTTAGCTGTGGCTTATGATTGCCAATAATACACATATAACTGCATATAGAATCTTCACTCCTAAAATTAGTTTTTAAAAGTGGGCCTGAACTGAGATATCTCTTGGAAGTGTCTATGCCGTGGAAGTGTGCTGCCTGAACTGAGATATCTCTTGGAAGTGTCTATGCCGTGGAAGTGTGCTGCCTGAACTGAGATATCTCTTGGAAGTGTCTATGCCGTGGAAGTGTGCTGCCTGAACTGAGATATCTCTTGGAAGTGTCTATGCCATGGAAGTGTGCTGCCTGAACTGTCCTTCCGCAACTGTATTCTCCAGTCAGGCCGGAACCATGATTGTATTCAAAATGGTTTCTCCAGTTTCAACTGGAGAAATAGAAGTTTGGATCCATCTTTATCTTATCAGCAAGCATTCTTTAAAAGTGCTCATGCCTTCAAGGAAGATGTGATTGCTGTCTTTCAGAAATTTGATATCTTAAGCATACCCACATTAATTTATCAAACTTTTGGGTAGACTACTAAGCTGTAGTTCCCAGGAAAGAAGATCAGATGATCAGGTCACAAGAAATAAGAACATATGGTTTGGATAATATTAATTAAGAGTCATTAGTTCAAATTCTGACTATTTTCAAAAAGTTGTACTTACATTGAGCTATTTTAAAAATAAAAGGATATGTTATTACAGTTCCCCACAAATTAAACAACTATACTAAAAGGAAGAAAGTGATGGAGAAAGAAAAACACAAGTATAATATTTGTGCATAACTTTAAACTGTGTAGATTATGTCATGTATTTACTAAACTATTCAAATGCATGGAAATACATAGCTTATTAAAGAAATATTTTATCTCCATTGCTTTTTTATTTGCCTATATAATTACTAAACACAGAGTATCAGATTTAAATGGTGAATGAAACAGACATTTCTATGTTCTCATGGAAATTTTAGTTAGTGGAAAAGATGGAAGTTAAATGAGTTAAATATTACCTAAGATGAACAAAGGTTTATTCTGAGTTCAGAGATTAAAACAATGGGTGAAAGAGTGCTCAAATTTCACAACAGAAAACTAAATATGTCTCTTATATGACATACTTAAGAGTCGGAAATGCCATGTTAGACTGAAATGTTTCCAGAGTTCTTGTTATTAGAGAAAACCACAAGCATCTCATATCTTCCTCCATTTGGCTCCTCAAGCTGTAAACTGTCAAATCTGTAAAAGACCTTGGGGCTTTACATTAACTATCTCTTATGTTAGTTATGAAAATGAGGTAAAGAGAAAAGTATTTCCTAGTCATTCTGATTCCCAAGTTTTCTTCCCAGGATACTCATGATACTACAGACTATCATCATTTCCCTTCTTGCTTTAAAAACACTGCTTCTAAAAAAAAAAAAAAAAAAAAAAACTGAGAGAAAGATGCAGGACAGTTATGTCAAAATGCATGATCTGGGATGGGGTGGGGGTAGGGGGAAGGGAAAGGGAAATATGCCTGAATTGAATTGGAAAATGATGTATGAAATGCACAAAGCATCAATAAAAAAAAAATTAAAAAAAAAAAAAACCACTGCTTCTCTTCCCTCGCCTTGAGTTTACAATCCTTGGCTAAATTCCATTAGTTTTGTTTTATTTTTTTTAATACTTCTTTGTTTCAATGTTAGAGTTTTTGGAGAAGGGAGAGAAAGGAATTTAAAGTTAAGAAAGAGAACCCAAGCTAGACCTTGGGAAGGGACTGTCAGGGAAAGGGACAGGGTGCCACCTCTTAACAAGTGGACCTCTGCCACCTGGTGGGGGTGGTGGGACCTATTTATTTTACTTTGGGCTTACTATGCTTTTGATACTGAAGCCTAGTATCTTGGCATAAGTAAAGCCTTTTGTTAAGATAATTTGCCAGGCCCAGCAGGCCTATACCTCAAAGCCTTCCTGCAACAAGTATTTCAGGCCACTTCAGAAAAATCTGTCTGTGAGTGACTTGTCTGATAAGGCTTTAGTGAGACCATAGTCAGTTATAAGACAAAATGATCAAATGCTCATTTCAAGGGGTTTTACGGCCTGATGGCTTTCTTAAGGAAGCTTATGGCTCCACTGCTATTCACAGATTCTATCAGCTTTCTCAACTGTTTTTTAAGATTATGGCAGAATCTGGTAGCTAGGCAAATACTGAATAGAGTCTTTATTGGGCTTTTTATAAGTTCATTATGCAAAATAGAGTTTTAATAGAATAATTGTCAAACAATGTTGATGTGTCAGAGTGAAGTATTTATTTATATTTCAATAGATAAGTTAGTACATTCACTTAGAACAGAAAAAAAGAAAGTTGTACTAGCTACATTAAGTTCATCATGGCTGGATTGGAAGTTATAAAGAATAGTGAAAAAAATGTTGGTATGATGGGAATTCTACAGATATTTAGTATCATGTACCATGAAGCATATACCATATTTAGTACCTTGAAAAGTTAATTTTGATAAAACTATGCATTAGTTGAAATATAGAAGTTTGTTCAATCCCAAATACAGGAGTTGTTTAAAGAGTTACTCTTGAAAGAGTGAAGCACTTTACATAACCATTGTAATACTGGAGTGTGCTTGGTAACACCCTGCAAATACATGACATTGATTTAGAAGTTGTAAGTTCTGCTATTTTTCTGGTAAATGAACATTAAACTTCATGTTCATTTACCAGAAAATTTAAGCATCTTAAATTTTTATAAAGTAATGAAGGTTAGCTGGGCATGGTGGTGCATGCCTTTAATCCCAGCACTCGGGAGGCAGAGGCAGGAGGAGCTCTGTGAGTTCAAAGCCAGCCTGGTCTATGTAGAGAGCTCCAGGCCAGGTGGGACAAAGGGAGACCCTGTCTCAAAAAATAGCAAAAAAAGTAATGAAGTTTATAAAGCAGACATTGCAGGATGAATGTGTAGTTCAGTTGTCTAACATTTTTTTTTGTATTTTTGAGACAGGATCTTCCTGTACTCACAGATATCCGCCAGCCTCTCTCTGCCCCCCCCCGCCACCCCCCAGTGCTGGGATTAAAGGTGTGTGCCACCACACCCAGCATCTAACTCTTATCTAGCTTGCAGCAGGCCATAGGTCCCATCCTAACTCTTATCTAGCATGCAGCAGGCCATAGGTCCCATCCTCAGCACTAAAAAGAAAACTCAAACTTACTTTTCTTATGACTAAATACATTGTTTAACAGTTTGCTTTTTAAAATACAATTTATATATTGTGCAACTCTTAATTTTATTACAGGCACGATAATAGAGAGGTTTATATGATAATTTGTTTATGCCTCCAGGAATGCATATTTAGAATTGTTTCCGACATACTATTATTTTCCAAGCCAGTTTGAGCACTGTACAGTCACCTTTCTACAAACTGGTGTGATTCAACCTTAAACATGAAAAATAAACTCAGATGAATAAATATTAGCAATGGGCACATGGAGAGATTGCTCAGTAGTTACAAGCACTGGAGAGTCTTGTAGCACACATGGGTTTGACTCCCAGCACTCACAAAGTGGCTCCTAACTGTATTTAATTCACATTCGAACTGATCTGACAGTCTTCTGGCTTCCACTGGCTCCAGGGATGCATGTGGTACACAAATATATATGCGGGAAAATATACAAATAAAAATAAATATTCATAAAATAATATTTGTGTTTTAAATATATTTTACCACATACTGTCTAAAGATTGTTCTGTTCTATATTACTTTTGGCAGGCATGGGAACCTATTTCCTATATCTGTGTCAAACTTATCATTTCATGAATTATTTTTTGTCTTTTTATTTATATATTTATTATTTTTTATGTGCATGAATGTCTTGCCTGCATGTATATAAGTGCACACATGTCTTGCAATGCCCACGGAGGTGAGAATAGGGTGTCAGATTTCCCTGGAACTGGAATTATGAACGGATGTTAGCTGCCATGTGGGTGCTAGGAATCAAATCCTCTGCCAGAGCAGCCAATGGTCTTAACTACCGAGCTGTCTCTCCAGCCTGTATTTATTCTTTCTTATACATGAAATATGTTAATTCTAATAGCTTAATTGCCATATTAGAACAGTCGTTGTATGTATATATATTATACACATAAGATATAATTTTATTTGTATTTATTTATTTTTTATCTTTTTTTGAGACAGTGTCTCCCTGTAGCCCCATCGGCCTACAATTCATTATGTAGATCAGGTTGGCCTTGAACTCACAGATATCTGTCTGCTTCTGCCTCTAGAGTGCTGAGATTAAAGGTATGCACTACTGTGCCTGGCCTAGGATATAATTTTATATACCCTATATGCATATGTAGGTATTTGTGATATACTTAGACATATAGTCTTTCTATGTATCTTATGCATTTTCCTATTTCCATTTAGATTTATGAGAATTTTCAGTAGCTATATGCTGAGAACCATCTGTAACTCCAATTCCAGGAGAACTCCAGTTCCGGGGGAATCCGAGACCCTCTTCTGACCTCCGCGGCATTGCATGACACGGGTGCACAAACCTACATGCAGACAGTACATTCATACACATGCAAAATAAATAAAATTAAAAAATTATTTTAATACATTTTTTATTCTTATAATATATTTTGATCATATGTAGATTCTCTCCAATATCTTCACTCTCCCTTCCTAACCCCCTATGGAATTTCTATACTCTAATACATATACATACATCTATATTTATACACATATGTATATATATATATATACATATATATGTATATATTAAGGCCTATATTGTCAAGTGTGTGTCCCTATATTCCCTTCAGTGTAGATTCATCCACTAGAGCATACTCAACCTACTAAGATACTAAAAGTCTCACCCTTAACTGAAATTGATATCCCCTTCACAGCATTGTTTGCCAGTAGTTCCTCAGGTTGGGTTGAGTTTCTTCCCCACTTCCCCATATATATCCTGAGATTTTGTCTGGCTTGAGCTATCATGGGACTTGTCCAAGCTATCTGCATTGCTGTGAGTTCACATGAGGAACTGACCAGCTATGTGGAGAATTCTGCTTCTTTGAGGTCCTCTACCTCCTTGGGCTCTTGCAATCTTTTTGGTCCCTCTTCTGCAATGATTTCTAAGCCTTGGGAAGTAGAAGTTTGAAATAGCTTTGATTCAGGGATATGCAATGTGCAGCCTCTTATTCTCTGTATGTTGGCCAGTTGTAGTTCTCATTGATAATTAATTACCATTTTTTGCATAAGACATTTCTTCTGAGAGTTGACATATGCATTAATCTCTTTTCCTTCATTTGGGAAACTTTCCATGATTTTGTTAAAAATATTTTCTAAGCTGAGTGTGATGCTACGTACCTTTAATTACAATTGGGAGGCAGAGGCAGGCAGATCTTTGTGAGATCAAGGGCATCCTGGTCTACATTTTGAGTTGTAGACCAGTGGGGTCTACAGGGAGACCATGTCTCCAAAAATATTTTTTTCTGTGATTTTGACCTGAGTTTCTTCTCCTCCTATGCCTACAGATTTGGTCTTTACAATGTCCAAGAGGTCTTGAATATTCCTATCCAGGCTTATTTTAGATAGGTTGCCATTTTCGGGAAACATTAAGAAGGGAATGCTAAGATCCGTCGTAGACATATTGATTATTAATTCCGTTTGTTTTCCATGAAACCTTTTCATCAGGACTTTTGTTGTTGGCTGTGTTTCTTGGTATGGGGCAGTAATTTCATCTTTGTAGAGTTGTTATTTGAATCACTATTTGTGGTTTCCCAAACCTAACAGTTTCTGGCCCAGTCAAGTAGTGCTTAATGTTCAGTTTTGCCACTCCTTTAGGTTGATGTGCAAATGAGATGTAATAAGTGGTCTCAGTTGCTCTAAGGATAGATTCAATTTTGAGTTGAAATCCTCATGGTTTTGAACAGCAGGGTTGGCTGTGAGATTGGTAGGTGAACAGGCTAGCTGATGGGTCAAGCTGGGAGAAATCAGAGGTTTTCAGAACACGAGGATCCTAGTAACCTGAGCAGGACTGAATGCAAGGCAGGATTTTAACCCTCCTACTAGCACGCAAGTGTCCTGGCAGGGCTGAGATGGTGATGTTGGAGACTAGGGAGGTAGGGGTAAGGACACCAAGGCAGGTCTCGGAAAGTACAAGGGTCCTAAGGGAGCCGAGCACAAGTAGGAAAGGAAGTGCACCAAGGCAGGGCTCTGCTATATGATTTTTTAAAATCATATAGAATATTTAAAATTATACAAAGCATTGAAGATTCCATAGAGTGATTACTTCTATGCATATCAATAAAGTTAACAGAAAATATTTTTTTCCAAACAATTTCTTCTGGAGCCAAAGAGAATTTTGACATAGACTAATGAATATGTTCAGCAATCTGTTACTTTCATTAAGTATGCCAACTAAATGGCTCTGGCATATATTTACCCTTATATGAAAATAAGCATAGTACATCCCCTTGTGGTTCTGTTCTGCTTTGTTTCTTTCACTTTTTCTACTGTATTTTCATTTTGATTAATCCTGTACAGAATTCCATGCATATGTACTGTATTTATGTATTTCCACCTCCTTCCTCTTCCCCTCCAAAATCTCCCATTTTTTCCCCGGATATATACTTCCTTTCAAGTTCATGACATTGCCATACCGCATGGTGACTTCTCACTTATGTACCCCAGGCTGGCCATGTAATTCCAGCAGCCTCCCAGATGCCTTACAGATGAATTACAGATGCCTTACTGCCATGAATCACTTTTTTTCACATACAACAATATGCTGGAGATGAATATGAAATATATTATAAATGCAACGATCCCATACAGGATTAGTCTGGTCTGCTTCTCCAGGAAGACCTGGTAGAATGTTCTAATACTTTTACAGTGCTTTTTTCAGCTGGCAACCCTGGCCAGCCCTGCTAAACCTAGCATCAGATCGTGTCTCCCTTTCAGTGAGAAATTCCTCATGATCACACCCCTGGTCCCTGAGCATCTGGGTGGACCATCATTAAGCAGACCCCATGGCTTTCTGTTAAACAATACCGGAGGTTAAAGTAGATTTTTTTTCTCATTTGTATACGTTCCTTATCACTTCATCTCTATCAAGCTTTCTGATATTTATTAATTATTCAGTAATATTGTGAAAATGATCTAATCCTATGGCCTGCATTTATAATTTTCCTTTTTTTTTGTTTTTCTTCTTTGTTTTATGTAAGGTCTACACCAGAAAGGAAGCTGTAAAGGCAGGTTTGGATAAAACTGTAAGCCTGCAGAAAGATCTGTCAGAAATGCATGAGTGGATGACACAAGCTGAAGAAGAATATCTAGAGAGAGATTTTGAATATAAAACTCCAGATGAATTACAGACAGCAGTTGAAGAGATGAAGGTAAATAAATGAAAACAGAAATGAGAGCAATGCCATGCAACATTGTAGAAGTTGTGATTCTGCAAAATCTGCAGTTTTTAATGTTTATTGATAGATACACGTATATAAAATCAGGACATGAACATGATTTGATAGATTGAGTAGACTTAATTTCAATACTATAATAAGGAAACAATTCAAATTCTCACCATTTGTTTCACACCCACAAAAACCACTTCAAGGGTATTAATGATCTCTCAAATCTGTTTAGTTTTGTGCAAGTAAACCATGTTTCTTTTTAAAAAGACTTGTGCACTTGCCCAGGCTCAAGGATATTGAAATCTAGCACTTAAAGCCCATTACTAGAGGTAGAAATACAGGCAATGTACTATTACAGCAACAACCATCAATTACAGTTAAGGATTTTCTGTAACAACCAAATGGATAATCTAATATTGCAACAACTCAAGCATTACTGAGCAAAGTGCTTTTCTACAATATTCAGTGTTTCTATTCAAAATCTATACTTTTTATACTAATATTCTTACCAGAACAAGAAGAACAGCAAAAATTGATGTTCATGGCAACTTTCCTCATGGGGTAGAGAAACAAGATGTCTAAAATAGAGAATGATTACTCAGAGAGGAATTGCAGATAGTGAGATGCTATTTTATGAAGGTTGGTTTGTAAGGAAGTACATTTAATCTGAGTGTTCTGAGTGATGAGAAAAATCCATGCATAAAAAAAATCAGGGAAGCACATTCTTGTCACCAGGGATTACCTCTGGCAAGGATCCTAAGACAAATTGGGAAAGGAAAATAATAACTACATAAAGAAATAGAAAAGAAGCTAAATGGCTTGAGATGCTTTTGAAGCAGTGGACAAGTATCTATTGACACCGGAGTTGGGTAGCTATGGCAGCAATGTTCATTCTAAGAAGGATTAAACCATTGGAAAATTTCAAAATGAGGGCCTGTAATGATTTTAAAATTAAATCATCAATAGATCATCATGAGAATAGGTATATAAGCACTGAGTCCTTGGAACATAATGTAGATTGTACTTTCATGACTAATCAGCAAAAAATGAAATCTCCCTATGGAACAAATAATATATCCATAGAAGTACATTTTATCTATGGTGGAACCACCTGGATTGATATTTCTCTCCCATTCCATTCTGATCTGTTCTAGTCTAGGATATCATAACGAATTGTGAAGTATATGCCACCAATGGCAGTCCTTGATACGGTATTCCCTGAGATTTGTTCCCATCACCTCTTCGAAAATTCTTTAAACATGATTTCAAATGGCAACTTCTGTCCACTAGATTCATTTGCTATGCTGTTTCTCACCCAACCACTGTTCCTCATCTTTGAAATACTTGTCTATGTTGCCAAACGCCTCATCAGATCTCTTTGTTGTTTTATTCCCCACTGTTGGAGAGTAGTGTGCTTCAAATGTTAAAGTTGCGGAACAATTCCTAATGTGAGTGGTGCAACCAATTTTCCTGCATTGATTGGCATGTTTGAATAATTGGTCTAGCTACACAATTGGGGCACTATGGTGGAAAATTGAAAGGAAACAGCTCATGCAGCCTCTGGCAACAGCAGCCGAGGGAACTGGCAGGAAAATCCAATTTCTTGAGGTTCTGCTTGCCAGTCAACGAATTTCTTCTGGTCAATTCACTATCTGGAGTATAGTAATAGTACTTGCTTCAGAATTTCACCTGTGCTCATTTGAAGAGCAAGTTCATTTTTATTGTTGCAAAGTATGAACAGACCTATTTTGACATGTCTCTCACTCAGAAACAAAACAGATATCACATTTCGGGTTATTTTCTCTTGTGGTTGACATCAAAATGACACCACCAATTTGATAACCTATTTTATTTTCTACCTGCAAAAAAATTTTTTGTCATAAAAATGTTAGGGATGATGACCAGCCTGTTTTTTTTTTTTTCAAATCGTTTTTGGAAATGATCATTGATTATACTCTGAAATTTTGTGATAAAAATATTGAAATTCATTTCAACATTTTTTAAAATTTTGTACTGCTATGATTTTAATCCTAGGTTTCAGCAAAGCATATTCATTTAATGAAAAGTGTCAATGAATGGTACATACATTTGTTTAAGCACTAGAACAGTGATTGCACTTCAGTTGCCATAAGAATCACCTGGAGGCATTTGTGTTAAGATTATTGGGGAACCTGTGAAGAAGACTCACAGGGTAAAAGTACTACCTACCTTTCCTGACAAATCAGAACCTACAAGCTGGAAAGAGAATACTAACTCAGAGAGAGAGAGAGAGAGAGAGAGAGAGAGAGAGAGAGAGAGAGAGAGAGAGAGAGATTAATGGGCACAAAAATGTAGGATTTATGGGGCTGGAGAGATGACCTAGCGGTTAAGAGCACCAATTGCTCTTGCAGAGGACCCGGGTTTGATCCCCAGCACCCACATGGCGGCCGAGAACCATCTGTAACTCCAATTCCAGGAGAACTCCAGTTCCAAGGGAATCCGACACCCTCTTCTGACCTCCGCGGCATTGCATGACATGGGTGCACAAACCTACATGCACACAGTACATTCATACACATAAAAAATAAATAAAATAATTTTTTTAAAAGAAAAAAAGGTAGGATTTGAAATTTAGAGTCTGGAGCAATGGCTGAATTATTTGATTTTCAAGAAGTTTCCATGTAATGTCAAAGAATATATTCTGGACTGGATCTAAGCAAACATATTTGAGGACCACTGACTGAAAATAGTATTAGTGAAAACAACAGACCATAATATGTTTGCATCCATGGATAAGACATAATGGTCATTTTTATGAAGATGGCATCTAAACTATGCCTCTAATTTAGCTTTCAGCTTTTCTTCATGCATCTAATTAATTTATAGGCTCTATTCTTTGTATTTGCCTTTGTTAATATATTTTGTTCTCTGTCTTCTCAGAACCTTTCCAACATCTAAGCCAGTTTCACAAAAGAATATATGAAAATCTAAAATTCAAGAAAGAAATGTATCTCTTTTTGCCTATTTAGACAGACACATAAGTGATTTACAGTTGTATAAAATGTGATTGGACTTGTTAAAGTCAGTAGACCATACTTTTTCCTTGTCCCACAGATGATTTCAGACTGAACACAAATTCTCAAAAAAAAAAAAAAGGAACCACCTGAAGCAGTTTACTTAATAGACCTGACTTTTTTGAACTTCTAATATAACAAAAGAAAATGTGTCTGAAGGTTTTGTTACAGAGGGAGTAACACGAGTGGCACAGCACATCCGTGCTAAAAGTTCAAAGGTTAACATTGTGGATAATGCTATCCTTGCCACAGTCAAAAAGATGTGTAAAGAAACAAGCTCCAACCTTAAATAAGGCCAAAAATGTTTAGAATAATGAACACAATTTTCAAGAATTTAGGTTAAAATCTACAAAGGCAAATATTTCATACTTAAAACACTGCTTATTTGCCATCATACTGCATGCTTTAAGTCATTCTGAAATAAATCCAAAGAAAATGTGTGCTGAAAAATATAAGTATATGAAAATCAATTTATAATTAGTTCATTCTCTGTCCCTATTCTGAATTGCCCCCAGTACAGTTCTATGAAGGTGCAAATTCTACTAAACTAATCTGTGTTGCTTTAATTGAATTCCACTTTTAAACTTTCTGACAGGTTTCAAATATTCAGAAATTAACAATGTCCTAACCACCCCATAGCCTTCAATCACAGAATTTTATGAAGCTACAATCCTCCACTTGCCTCTCTTATTAATGGGATTATCCTGAAACATATGTTTTCCAGAGATTTCCAACAGAGCTAATGTCTAATCACTAAGGAAAATGTCTGGGAGCTTTATAATTTGTCTTCCTTTTGTATTGCCACTCATTCCACTAGCCGTATTTCCTTTATGGGGATCATGCACTTGCATTCTGACTGCTCATAGCTTATGTCGGAGACTGGAGAAATCTATAAAACCGAATATCCTGGATATTGTGCATAAAACAAGAGCAGATATAATATTTTTTGTGATGTTAGGAGATTTTGCGGGTGAACTTAAGGGCATTGCTTTGGCTTGATTGATTTCCATGAGAAGGGATAACTCTATTATTGGGTATCTTATCTGTCCAGAAGAAGGGAAAGTGGAGTGAGGCTGAAGTTGTGATTGATAAAGAAGCAGGAGTCATTCATCAAAACCAAGAAGACAGGGTAGTGTTTGCTAGGTTGTAATTTAGCTGACCTACATGGTTTTGTCCATATTTAGATGTGATTATCCAGTGATTTTGTTGTGATGCTGAGTGTCCATGTTAACAAAATTACCTTGTCTAATTTTGAAATTTTGTGAAGCAGTTTTTCTTCCACGTGGAGTGAAGATCCACCTATCAGAGCCTGCTTTGTTCTTTAGCTTTTGGGGTCTCTTCTGGGTTGTCAATTAAACAAAACATTCATCAAAATATCGCCAATATAACACTAAGCAGACTTTTCTATCTTAAGTGATTTTTTTCAATAAATAGTATCTGTTCGAAGCTAAATATTGATCCACCTGAGTAATTTATAAGTGATTTTAATTGTAATCTCCTAAATGTTTTAAAACAACATTAAAATATTTGCTTCAGAATTATTTCAAAGAACTATATATAGATTTATACATATTTGATGACAGAAGCATACTTTTCAAACAGTTTTAATGTTTTGAGGCAGGTTCTCATGTAGTTCAGGGTAGCCTCACACTCAATATATAGCCAAGGATGGGCTTTGATTCTTCATACTCAAGCTCTGCCCCTAAAGTGCAGGGAAAACAAGCAGCATATGGCATAGTATCTGGCTCAACTACACTTATTAATTACACTCTAATATATTTTTATCATTTTTTAACATTTCCAACTACATGTAAATCTGAAAGGGAAGGATTGGAGTATGCATTGGATTTATGCTTATGAATCTTATCTTAAGAACGTTATGAGGATTGTGTCACATATAAGAATACAAATAGGAAGGAATAATTTTGACTTGCTCTGAAGAGAATATTCTTTGTTTTTCAGAGAGCTAAAGAAGAGGCCCAACAAAAAGAAACAAAAGTGAAACTCCTGACTGACAGTGTAAATAGTGTCATAGCTCAAGCACCACCTGCAGCACAAGAGGCCTTAAAAAAGGAACTTGAAACTCTAACCACCAACTACCAGTGGCTGTGCACCAGGCTGAATGGAAAATGCAAAACTTTGGAGGTCAGGTGTTTTCCTTGTTCCATACCAATTCTCTGTCAGCATTTGATGTATGGGAAGCATAGTGATTATGAACCCAATTTCCCATGTAACAGCATTTAGAATTGAGTTCCTCTTCAAACACAAGTCATATAAATTTGAGCTATTTGCTTAAATTGCATCATAAATATGTTTCAATTTGTGAAATGATAAAAAGAAAATGTATTTATCAGGCTGGAGAGATGACTCCGTGGTTAAGAGTGCTTGCTGTGCTTAGAGAGGAACCAAGTTTGATTCCTAACATTCACACAGGGCAGCTTGTAAGCACTTGTAACTCAAACTCCAGAGAATCCAAATGGCCTTTTCTGACCTCAACGGGTACCTGAATGAATGCATGTGCATTCATACACATAACTAAAAATATTCTGAGGGGGATGGCGAGTTGGCTTAGTGACTAAGAGCACTGGCTGCTCCCGCAGAGGCCCAGGGTTTGGTTCCCAGGACCGACATGGCAGCTAATAACCATCTGCAACTCCAGATCCAGGGGATTTGATGCCCTCTTCTGACTTCCATGGGCACTGTATGACCTAAATGTATTTACATACAGGCAGGAAATATACTTGTACACATAAAAAGTAAAAATACTAAACAAACTATTTTAAAATATTTTTAAAAAATAACATATTTTAACATTTTTCATAATTAATAAATTAAATATCCCTATTACTGAAATTAATTAGGTGGCTATCATATTTTTACTGGTTTTATTAGGTCAATAAATTTATAAACGTTTTCTATAGGTTTACTGAAACTGTTTTTCACAGTTTTGGATGTTCATAAACTTAATTAGCTTGTGTAAACATTCTGTGTAGAAACTTATACTATTATGAACATCTTTAATAATTGCTGAGCCCCGTAGGGTTTTGTATTAAGACATGTTGCTTAACTAGCTCCTTTTGGAATTTTGTATTTATTCATTATCACAAATCCTACTTTATCCTTCCGACTTTCATTATTCTTTAGATTTAGTTTACATGAATACAGATGAGGAATTCAAGAGTCTCAAAAAATTACCATGGCACTGTATCAAAATATAAGCTAGGAACATCAGGAGTGGTGGTATGCATGCCTTTAATTCTACCCCCTCTATATATACAGGCAGGCAGATCTCTGTGTGATCGAGGCCAGCCTGTCCACTTAGTGAATCTGGGAGACCCTGTAAAAAAAAAAAAACCCAAAAAACAACAACAAAAAATTAAATTATGAAACATGTTCTGAAAATACAAAGGGAAAATACAGACACAAATCCGTACCTTTGAACAAATGTGTATGATTCTAAGCACTCCACCCAAGTTGAACTTTAGTTCCTCTTTCTAGACAGAATGAGCTATGTGAATATAGTCAATAAAGTGTTCAGTTGCACCATAAATGGTTATTATTAATATTTTGATAGGATTATGTATTTCTTTTGCATTTAAGTATATATGTAGGGGGTAGAAAGTCAGTTCAGTGGTTAAGAGCAAAGACTGGTCTTGCAGAGGACCTAGGTTCAATTCCCCAGCACCCATATGGAAGCTAACAGCCATCCATAACTCCAGCACCCGGGGAAACCAGTGCCCTCTTCTGACCTCTGCTGGCATTGCGCATCATGGGTTCACTTACATACATGCAGGCAATACACGCATACACATAAAATAAATAAAATATTCTTAAAAGATATATCTCTATCTATCTATATCTATATCTATATCTATCTATCTATCTATATATATATATTTCTAGACAGTGGTTTAGATATATTTAAGCTATATTTTTATCAATTTTGCTATCGATAGATCTTATACATTCTTTTTTAATATTTCCATCATTTTCTTTTTTGTGCTTTTATTGATATTTTGTGTATTTCCGACATTGTTTTTCAGTTCAGTTCAGGCTTATTCCTCTTTCCCTTCCCCCCACCCTACCCCAGACCATGCATTCTGACAGAACTGTCCTCCATCTTTCTCTCAGTCTTTTTTTATGCTTAGGAATTCACATTTTCCTCCATTAATTTCATATTACTCTAAAATATGGATACATACTCTCCACCCATATACAGTAATTACAGAGTCTAAAAATAAGTGGTGGGTGGATTCTAGAGCCCCTAGAGAAATTCACATTATAACAACATAGTTGTTTTCAGATAAACAGAAACATAATAATAATGTTGTTCAGCTTGCCTTTCATCTGGGGGATTTGGTGTTAGTATCCACAAATGAAGGAAAACATTCTCCATTTGTTTTTCTGGGATTGTGTTACTTCACTCAACATTCTAAGTATAAAATGTGATCTTTGAGTTGACCTGTTATCAATTTTAATCTCTCTCTCCATACAGTGCTGTTTTCATTTCTCTTGCAATAGATTAATCAGACTGGTGAAAAGTCTCTATTTGTATGGAACTATTATAATAGTTGAGGGTATATATGCACACCACTTTTGTGTTAGTATATCCATGCTAAAGACAATAAAATAGACTAGGAAGGGAAGGAAAAAGAATGGCATTCTAAGAAAGTCACAGATGAAATATCATGAACTTACACAAAGGAAAAGCCAAGTTTCCCAGTACGGAAATGATTTTGTGCTGAGGAAATTACTTTCACATACTATTTAAATATAACATTCAGATATCCTTATGTTCCTAAATCTTTCTATAAGCATTTATATTCTTCTTAGCTATTATTTATTCATAAGCACTATGCACTAATTGATTTGACCACTAGACCTCTTGGCACAATAAATATTTCAATTATCTGTTTATGCCAAAATTATTAGGATAACATAACTTTGAATGTTCCTCTCAGATGTGAGAGGAACATATGGTATATACATCTGCCTAGGAATCTGTATGTTACTATTCTCAACTTAGTAAATTCCATTGTTACCGTTATTGTATTATTTTATATAGTATTGATTTAGAGTTATCATTGACACTTTAACCATTTCTGTGACATTATCTTTCTCTTTGCATCTGCCTTCACTTTCCTACTGGCTTTTATATTGAATGCAATTACAAATTCTCACAGACATTACATGGTTGAAAATATCTCTAGTTTTCTTGCTATTGAATAATAAGGTCATTGAACATATAATTATATACATAGTTATTTTTTCCAACCTGAAAATACTCTTCCCTCATCTCTTGATTATTTTGTTGTTGTTATGAAGTGTCCTGTCAAATTGTAGTGACTTTATTTTTTTCTGGTACCTTTTAATTTTCTCTTTGTCTACTATGCTCTGAAGGTTTTCTCTGTTTGAGGTGAGGATTTCTGTGCACTTGTGCTTTGTTGTCACCTGGTATGCTAATGAGAGCAGATTTTTTTTTTCCTTCTAAGGTGATTCTCTATTTTGTTTGGAAAACTCTCATTTCTCTAGTTTAACCACCTTCCCTACATTAGTTACTTATTCTGTTGCTGTGACAGAACACCAGGACCGAGCAAAATTATAGAAGAAAGAGTATATTTGGCTTATGGATTCAGAGGGAAAAGAGTCCAACAATGTAGGGAAGCATGGCAGGAGGCAGCAGGAGCAGAAATCTTGTGTGCTCACAGCTTCATGCAGGCACAAGAAGCAGAGAAAAGTAGGCAACCTGTATAGTCCTCCCCCAGTGATCTGCTTCCTGCAGCATGGCCATACCACCTAAATATTCCAAGACCTTTCCCAAACAGTGCCACCAGCTGACCAAGTGTTCAAATACTTGGAACCTATAGGGGACATTCTCATTCAAACTGCCATATTCCACTCCATTCCATCTACATGGTCCTGACTCTGTCATAATGCAAAAATGCATTTATGCCAACTTTTAAGTCCATAGACTTTGAGTCTCAACACTATTCAAAAGTCCAGAGTCTAAAGTCTCTTCTGAGACTCAAGGTAAAGTCTTAATTGTTACCTCTGCAAAATCAAAAAGCAATTATATACTTTTATATACTTCCAACATATAAGGGCACAGAATACACACTACCATTTCCAAAGGGAGGAATAGAAGTGTAGTTGGCAAATAGCAGTCTGAAACAAAACTGAAACCTAGTAGGACAAAGACCAAATCCTGTAGCTCCATGTATAATGTCTGTGACTTAGTTCCAAAGGGCTTAAATGGCTCAGATCCTCCAACTTCGCTGCCCACTGCATACATCTCTTTTTTGGGATGGTACAAATGTCTGCATACAGCTCTCTTCCCTTGGCATATGTCTTACAGCTTTGGCATCTCCATCCTCTTAGAGTCTCCGTGGATAACCAGGCTTTGTCTTCACAGCTTCGCAGAATGGCATCTCAGAGACTATTGCCCTCCCAAGGCCTTCTTTACACAGGGACTTTCCTGCTACAGGCTGTTTGGCCTCAGTGTCTTGCTGAAACTGTAGAGAAAGAATCAATTCTCCCCCCGCCCCATTCTTGTATCTTTCATGTCTTTAAATCCTCTGGCCCGGTTTGGCTCCAGTTTGGAATGGACCTGGAAAGCTCATTTACACTATCAACAGCTTTAGTATATTGTGATTTTCTTGGAGTAGAAAACTCCTTTAGGCTTTCTCCTTTTACAAATTGGAAGCTTAGCTGGGTGAGGTTTTACCCTGAGGGTTTTCTTTCCCTAGTTCTAATACAAATCTGAATGCCTCCCCTCGGTGTCTCTAATCTCCTTTTCAAAGACAATCTCTTTAGCATGCCTTTCCTCCAAGGTTATTAAACTTCCTACTGCTCTTTTTTTTTTTCTATCTAAGCTGTTTATATAGTATTTCTTTCTGCCCCACTTGTGCTTTTTCATTGTAGATCTGCATAATATTTCCCACTAATAAACAATAAATCTATGTTAGGCTATCATGAAACTCCCTCTGCCAAAGAAATTAGTCCATTTCATTTTAATTTAGCCTCATAGGAGCTCTCAGGTTGTGGGCAGATAGCAGCCAGTTGCTTTGTCAAAATATCCCATTTACTGTTTAAGTCCTTATTTCCCTCTAGAACTACATTGGTCTTCACACTACTTTCTTCCAGGTTCCTACTAGATTGGACCTTTTAGCTGTGATTACTGCATTCAACTGCTTTTCTAGTCCAAACTTCCAATGTCCAAAAAATAACATGGTTAGATTCCTCACAGCAAGAAGTCATTCTCTGATACTAACTTCTTTATTAGTTTTTTACTCCATTGCTGTGATAAAGCACCATTACCAAGAAAACTTAGAGAATGGAGAGTTTATTTAGCTTATGGTTCTAGAGGTCACATCTTCATGCAAACATAGGAAGGAGAGAGAGAAATCGCTAGTGGGACAGGGTATGAACTCTCAATACCCTCTCATAATGGTAAACTTCTTCCAGCATGGCCAAACCTCCTAAATGTTTCATTACCCTCCCTAAATTGTACCACCAACTAACAAAGTGTTTAATTGCTTGGAGTGTGTAGGGTCATTCTCATTCAAACAACCACATTTATTTATTTTTTTTGTTACACAAATTTTATTTATTTTTTTTCACATAAATTTATTTATATTTTTTTAACAAATCTAGACCCATGTTCCTGCCCATTCCCCCACCCCGCAAGAGCTCATGCATTCTGCCAAACATGCTTTTCATCTCTTTCTCAGTCTTTCTCAATATTCTCAACCACATTTATTAAGAGCATATTCAATGTATCTGTAAAGAATCTTCTTATTCTGTAATGCTTCTTGATTTTCTATTAAATTTTCTCTATTGTTTCATATATCAGCCCATGTTGGACTAATTTATAACATGAGTCTTTCAGTTCTTTAACACTTTAACAGCTCATGACTTAATTCTATTAGTGTGTGTACATATTTCTGTATATTTACATGATGTGTGTTTATAATTTTTAAAGAACACATTTTCCATTATTAAGATTTTTATATAAATATATTTTTTTAATTTTTATTTATTTATTTTTTTATATGTGTATGAATGTACTGTCTGCATGCAGGTTTGTGCACCCGTGTCGTGCAACGCCGCGGAGGTCAGAAGAGGGTCTCAGATGCCCCTGGAACTGGAGTTCTCCTGGAATCGGAGTTACAGACGGTTCTTAGCCACCATGTGGGTGCTGGGGATCGAACCCAGGTCCTCTGCAAGAGCAGTCGGTGCTCTTAACCACTAGGCTATCTCTCCAGCCCCAAAGATTTTATACTGCATAAATTTACCATTTCCAAAATATTTTCTGGTTTTGTACAATTCTAATTCTTCATTTAAACAATTTATACTGTTGTCATTTGTTTCATTAAGTCTCATCTTACTAAGAAGAAGTAAATAGTTTTATTTTCCCAGTAACCAAACTAATCAGCCAAAATCAATTTTCTGCCTAGTAGTGGGCATTTTTGTAGTGCCCTTATTAATATTTCCAATTGATCCCATAATTTCGTTTTTACTCTTCAACTTTAAAGCTTATTCAAATTCAAATTTCAGTGCCATACTTTCTATAAACATTCCAGTCTTCCAAAAGTTTAGTTTAATAGTATCCAGTAATACTAATAAAAGTAAAAGTAGGGAAAAAAAGATTTGAAAATCTCCTCCTCTTGCCCAGTTTGTGGGTACTGACCTTCTAGTGTTAGTGTAAGGAATGGAGAATACATCCTTTACATGAATATAGCCTTTTCTAGATTGGCTAACGTTCTTCCATTTTGTAACCATGTACATATGTCTGTGATAATTTCCTGGTTCTTCTTTCTAGATGTTATCCTCACTGGTCTATGTTATTCTCTGTAGATTCTATGTGATAGAGTGGAAGCTTCAGCTGCTTTTAGTCATAAGAATTTTCAATCACGTTGTTCTAGTTTATCTTCCAATGCTGTGACAAAACACTCTGACCAACACCAACTTGGGGAGGAAAGGGTTTATTCAGCTTACTTCTCCTGGGTCACAGTTCATCACTTAGAGAGCCCAAGGCAGTAACTCAGGGCAGCAACCTGGAGGCAGGAGCTGAAGCACAGGCCATGGAGGAATGCTGTTCACTGGCTTGCTCCCTTGGCCCATGCCCAGCCTGACCTCTTATACACTACACAACAACCTGCCCAGGGTGGTGCCACCCATAGTGGGCTGGGCCCTCCCACATTGCTCAACAATCAAGACAATACTCCACAGATGTGGCCACAGGCCAGTCCAATGGAGCCAATTCCCCAGTTGAGGCTCCCTCAACCCAGGTGTGTCAAGTTGACACTAAAACTATCCAGCACACACGTGAAAGGTTATTCATGTTTTCATGGTATCTTGCAAGACTGAGCAAATCTTCTGGCTGACTCTTTCTAATATACCTTCAGCATATTCTTTTGAAGTTTTGTTTCTCTTTTATCAATGTTTTGCTCATACCCTGCCATCTCATTTACTGCCTCCCTCCATCTTTATTCAAGTACAAGACTCCATTAATGACATAGCTTAATATAATCAGCCTGAATTTAGCATCCATGTAAGAAAAGAAGAGGCCCAAACTGCTCTGAGCACCTGAACCTACAGATTACCTTGAGAACCGTGGTGTTGAACAAGGGCTTTCCTCTGTATTTTGTTGGAACTGTATAGCCAGCAATAATTAGGGAAATAAAAGTGACCCCCTTTCTTATCAGAGTATTATGCCTATTCTCACCCCCATTGAACTAGGAACACACACACACAGACACACACACACACACACACACACACATACACACTTGAACCACAAAAATGTTATCAACTTAATCTCTGTTCTCAAGAAATGGGACAATTAGCTCATTTTTTAAAGGAATATCTGGTATTTTTAGTGCTTGATATATAAAAAATCCAAACACATCCATACATTAATCTGGGCCAAGGGCAAGGATGCATTATAAGCTCTATGTTTGGGTTAGAAGAGGAGCCTAAGGTTCAGTGAGCATATCTACATTATGAACAGATAATATAAGATTAAATTTTCTGTTGCAATGTTAAGTAAAAGTCATTTGTCAAGAGTTTGTCCATATTATGAAAGTGATTACCACAATGAATAAATCCTGCATTCTTCTCAGAAACTGTTAAATTGGAAAAAGTTGTCATTGATTCCTCTGAACAGGTAATCCATAGCAACAAACCCTTCCTGAATATACCCATATGACTAGAAAAGTTGTTCTCCTTTAAGTCCTGGAAAGATCCAGATGAGAGTTGAGGCTATAGTTCAATGTATAAGAACTAGCTCTGGCCTGGTGTGGTGGTGTTCACCTTTAGCCCCCAGGACTTGGAGAGATAAACACACTGTCTCAAACAACAAGAAAGAAATGAAAAGTACTAGCCCAAAACACAAGGCCCTGAGTAATTCCCATCATTGTGAATAAAAAGAGACAAAAGGAAAAAAGTATATATAGTGGAAGGATTAATTTTCACTCTTATCTATGCCCCCAAATAAGAACGATTTGCTTAATTTTCTGAGTAATCTTCTCTTTCTTACCTTCCAATGGAGTTTTCATCAGATCCCTGATCATAGCTTGTAGAAGTTATATTTACAGCACAGAATGTCATAGTTTAACCATTTGATTTTTTAATTATGAAAACTAGATGACAAAGTAAAATAATGATAGCAACATAGATGATCAAGATATAGATATATTTATTATAAATCTAATTTTCTGTGATGACTATAATTTTTCTAGTATCTCTTTATCATAATGTGTGAAATTAAGCATTTTTACCCTTAATGGTAGTTACTTTCTGCAAATTGCTCATAAGGTTTTTTTGTTAGTTCAACTTGTTGTAGGGATTATTTTTACTGGAAATTCTTATTGTTTTGTACTGCTGGATAGCCCTTGTGACTGTTCTTTTTTTTTCTACTGTGGTTCTAGAGACATTTTGCTGTTGTTATGTATGATATAAGCTTAACTTTAAATTGTGGGAAGATTTTATTTTTATTTTCCATAGAATAATCCAAATAATTCCCAGCTTCTTAATTAACTCTTTATGGTAGAGACTTTTCAGTTCACGTTCCAGGATGGATGAATTTATTATTACCGTCACTGTAACATGTGTAAGACCAACTCATTTTGTATATGAAGATTTCATCAGATATCCCAGCTGGCACGTCATATACTATGTAATGACATGCCAATGCCATTACAAACTGCACATTACATTCTCAATTTATATTGTGTCATCCTACTTCCTTTAGCAGACACTCAACTTTTCTGATTCATGTTGTAAAAATAAACTTTAATTTAATTATCTTTTATACTAATCCTGGAATCCCAATCAGGATGAAGCAGAATGTCAGAGTGGTCATCAGCTCCAACAACAATTTTGAAGAGAAATTTTCTTTTTCATATGTATTGCCTTTCCAACGCACTTTGAATTGTCATTTCAGTTCTTTTAATGTCCAAACTGTTCAGCATAATTGTCCTAAATACATTATTACCCTGATTTAAGATCCAAGAGTATATTTTATTCTGCGAAGGTGACCTGTAAAAATGCTGCACCCTGCTCGCCCAGCTTTGTTCTTCAGATGCATTGAAGATATAAGAAGCCACCTATTCTGACAGTTAGATCAACATAGTTTATGAGATCAATCTGTACTAAAGTTCGTAAGACACATTACCAATTGCATCTCATTAACTTCACACCTCTAATGTACTGTCAGTATTTAAGTTGATGCATCAATGTTCCATTTGGGATGTTTGCCCAGAAGGAATACATAAAGAATGTAATGTGCAGTTCGTAATGGCATTGGCATGTCATTACATAGTATATGACGTGCCAGCTGGGATATCTGATGAAATCTTCATATACAAAATGAGTTGTATTCCATAAGAACTTAAAGTAACAAAATGAGTTGTATTCCATAAGAACTTAAAGTAACCCAGATTTCAGTTTGTTACCACTTTCATTATAGAAATAAAACACTTAACTTATCTTTGGAGAATGAGATATGAAGACAAAATCAAGAAAGTCTAAAAAATTATAGGCTTAAAGGCATGTTAGAAAAATATTATTTAGCAGAAAAAAATAGAACTGTGGGAACATTGATATTTTTTAGATTTCCTATAAATAAACCTTCTTTGGTAGGATGTGCTTTTGATGGTATTGGCAAGGTGGTAGAAGATGATGGTGACTGATCCATTATTTTTAGTATACTTACATATTTATACAAAATACATAATCTTAAACCTAATATAGAATGCATTTTGATAGTCTTATCACTTTCCTCATCCTCTTACCATTTAATCAACAGATAAAGAGCTATAAATGCGTTGCTGCTAGTCCTTTGCTTAAAAAGTAGGAAATCAAAACATTACATTCAATTCATTATTTGAGAATTATAGGATATAGTAAAATATTATTAGAGCTTTTTCATTACACCAAATACTTTTTGTATAAGATTTGTCCATGTTATACTATATGATGAATCTCTTTTTCTTCTTTATTGGGGGCCTTTTTGAGACAGGGTCTTAGGCTCTTTCTGTAGCCCCAGCTGACCTAGAACTCAATATGTAGACCAGGCTGCCCTCAATCTCACAGAGATCCATCTGCCTCTGCCTCTTGAATTCTGGGATTAAAGATGTATGCTACCATACCTGGTCCTTTAGGTTCTTTATTAATTATTTTTTGTGTAAATCTGAAATAGTATATTTATCTGGTGACTATTGAATTATTCATTCATTTTTCTTATTTCAAGAAAACGCTTAAATGATCATTCTTGAAACAGTGTTGTCCATGAGAAAATGCCTCTCAAAGTTATGTACTGAAAACCAATGATATTGAGTTGCTAGGTTATGTACATGCTCACCTTACTGAGAATGATAGTCATTTGAATATTCATATCTGTAGTAATAAATATAATTAAAAATTATTGAATTTTTGTGCATTTCATAAAATACATCTCAATCATATTTCAACCTACCTCCTCATCTTCAACCCCCATCCCACCTAGTCTGCCAGATTTCCTGCATTCTCTCATTCATATATGTTAAGGGCTACCAACTCGTTTGTATCCCCAGATGTCCCTAGGTATGAGTCCCTAGATATCTAGCTGGATGAGCAGGAGGAGGCCTGGGCTCAGGGACAGATGGGACAGTGTGGGGAGGATCTGACTAGCTAAACAGAGTCAATAAATGCAAGTGTTTGATGTGTATCTTCCTTTATGACTGCCCAAATGTAATTTCTCTTTTATTCTGACTTAATCACCTGACTGTTAAAGAGGATAAATATGCATGCACATGTTTCAATTTTATATAAATACTTATTCATTTTTTAAATTTTATTTATTTTTCTATGTGTATAAATGTACTGTCTGCATGTAGGTTTGTGCACCTGTGTCGTGCAATGCCGCGGAGGTCAGAAGAGGGTCTCAGATTCCCATGGAACTGGAGTTCTCCTGGCATTGGAGTTACAGACGGTTCTTAGCCACCATGTGGGGTGCTGGGGATTGAACCCGGGTCCTCTGCAAGAGCAGTTGGTGCTCTTAACCGCTAGGCTATCTCTCCAGCCCCACTTATTTCATTTATTTAGTTATATATGTGTGCCTCTGTGTGTGTAGGCCATGAGCATATAGGTGACTGGGGAAGTCAGAAAAGGGCTTTGATCTCCTGGAACTTGACTTATAGGTATATGCTTTCGGACAATCTTGGGCCATCTGTACTCTTAACTTCTGAAGCATCTCTTTAGCTCTTATATGCTTCCTGTACATTCATATTCCTCATTCTTTGGATGCTGTGTTCGACTTTATTCTCATGATGCTACTAGGATATTTGTTCATGGTTTACTGGACTTCTTGGCATTTTCACTCTTTTTATGTGTTTTCATAATATTTCAGGGCCATCCTTTGATAATGATAAGCTTTTACTTTAAATATAGTCAAATATTTGATTTCTGCTCATATTGTCAGCTTCATACAATTTTTCAAGACAGAATCTCACCATGCAGCCCCAGTTGTTCAGGAACTCCCTATGTAGACCATCCCAGGCTTGCCTTGAACCACAGTGATACATCTACCACTGCCTCCCTGGTGCTGGGATTACAGGCGTGCCTCACAACACCTGACATACAAATTCATTTATTTCAGATATCCTTCCCATATTCTCAGGTCATAAAAATCATCTTCTATACTTTCTTTTAAAAATATAACCTTTTTATTTGTGGGCTGGAGAGATGGCTCATAGGTTAAGAACACTGTCTGCTCATGCAGGGGACCCACCCAGGTTCAATTCCCAGCACACATATGGTGCCTAACAGTGGTCCATAACACTAATTCAAGGGGAATCTGATACCTTCTTCAGACATCCACAGGCATTACACTACAAAGGTGCACTAGATCAGATCAGAGAATATAGTCATAAACATAAAAATAAAAACAATAAATGAAATATTTCAATATATATATACATTTTTTATTTGTATTCCAAAAAATTCAATTTTGAAACCTTTATCAAAGACCAATTTGAAATAATCATACTCTTGAAATACTAGTCCTGATTGTGGTAATATACTCCAATGAAAAAAAGAAATGTGAAAAGAAATGCGTATTTGTGAGAATGTTCATGGTAAATTTTAAGAGCAAATAAAACAGAAAGTAATAAAATTAAACCAATTAATTTCTCCTATTATAGAAACCAACACAGAATCACTGAAATGAAGTCTTACATTTTCATAAAATATACTGATTTTCTAGTAATATAGAAATCAAATAGTATGTTTATTACCATAAAAGAAATGGTTAAATACATGTTTCAACTTTAAATATAAAATTACTCAATTTGGGGTAAATTTAGAAGTCACAAAATAGAGATACTTGCTGATGTTTGAGGAATTTAGACTTATGTATGTAGTCTAGTATATGTTTTTATTTTTTATTTCCAAGGCTATAGTATCAGTGAATATCCAGATTTAAATAGTAAATCACTTTATCTTGAATTTATTCATGCAACAATAATCCTGTTTGCTTAATGACTAATAATTACAGAGTACCTATTTGCATTTTAGTATTTGCTTTTTTTTTTCCGTCCTTTTGAGACAGGGTCTCCCTGTAGCCCCAGCTGTCTTGGAACTCTCTATGTAGACCATGCTGGCCTTGAACTCACAGAGATCCTCCTGCCTCTGCCTCTCAAGTGCTGAGATTACAGGCATGCACCACCACACCCAGTTCTATTTGCATTTTATTTATTTATTTATTTATTTATTTTTATTTTATTTATTTTATTTTTTTATTGATGTTTTGTGTATTTCATACATCATTTTCCAATTCAGTTCAGGCATATATCCCCTTCCCTTCCCCCCACCCAACCCCACCCCATCCCAGATCATGCATTCTGCCATAACTGTCCTGCATCTTTCTCTCAGTTTTTTTTTCATTTTTTAACAGTAGGTGATAATCTGTGAGTACAAGCATCCTTCATGTAAAACCAATTTACGAGCAATTGTGCCCAAACCCACACAGCTCATGGGTCCCACCATCCAGCGGGGGGGGGGGGGGGGGCTTGTATGTTCAATCAAGTTGATCAAATGAGTGTCCAGTCTATATTGTTGTAGTTTCACCATTCACCCCAATCGTAGCCCTTACATTCTACCACGGCCCCTCTTCCGCAGATTGTTCCCAAGGCTTAGAAAAGGGGCAAGCTGGCAGCCCATGAAAGAAAACAGCCAGAATTGACTAGAAACCAAGATAACAGCTCCAGAGAAAGTAGACCGTTTTGCTTCTCATCCACCTGTGCCCCTTTTCTATTTGCATTTTAAATCATCTAGTGCAAAAGCAAGTTGAAATATAGAAAATTAAATTCTTCATTTTCAGAAGCTTGGAAATTTCATAGTTAAATTCCTATTCACTTTTTTGGGAAAATATTTAATCAGCAATATCTATTTCTTTCTTAGGAAGTTTGGGCATGTTGGCATGAGTTATTGTCGTACTTGGAGAAGGCAAACAAATGGCTCAGTGAAGTAGAACTGAAACTGAAAACTACTGAAAATATTCCTGCAGGAGCTGAGGAAATCGCTGAGGCGCTAGAGGTAAGTTGTGTATTCATGTAAATGATAATACCTTGTATAGAGTGTTTGAAAAAAAATTAGAAACAAGTAGAAGCTAGATTTGTAAAAAAGCAAGCAGAAATTATAGTCACTATGCATTATTCCATCCTGACACTTTGGGTAAATTCCATTGTTCCCTCTAAGATCATTTTAGGTCTCAAGGATTTAAAGGGGATTTAAGTCACTTCTTACAAAGTGTATTTGTCTCTTGTTATATCCTTAACTTCTATGCATGTACTTAAATCAACTACAGACTTCTGAACTTGATTTCAATATGAAAAGTTCTTTAAGGGAATACAAAAATGTATGTGAATGTGAACCTGTTGAAACTGTTTAAATGATCTATGTATTTAATTATATTTATTCAATTATAACACAGTAAAATTACTTAGATTTACCTCACCAAGTGTTGTGAAGGATTAAATATACATGCCTAGTTACCGGAAAATATTGCTTAGTTGGTCATAACATTTTAGAACATATTCTACTTTTATTTTTGAGGATTTTAATGAGAAAGTTTTATGAATTTACATATATAAAATTTGGAATTATGCTAACTGCTGATATTTAATTAGCCATTCATTCTGGGTTCATTTTGTTCGTTTTTGGATTACCATTTATTCCTAATAAATATATAATGTAAGCTTATGTAGTGTATGAAGACTTGTTTGAAAAGGAAAGCAGCTTTGTTACTACAAAATAGGAGCATAAGCAACTAAGGGGCCAAAGAAACTCTGAAATCCTTCTTAGATTCTTAGGCATCAGAACAGGTCATGTTTTTTATTCGATTTTCTTGCCTACCCCCCCCCCACACAAAAAGATAAATCTAGAGGTACTATCAAGAACAATCTGAGGGGGCCTCAAGTAGTCTTTAATTTTGTCTTATCCAAAGACAGAGCCATTCCTTAAGCAAATTTTCCTTGCAAACTAATAGTGTGATATACTGTGATACATACCGTAGAAAAGTCAAAGCAAAGTTGTCACACATCAATAGAAGAGGTAGTACCCAGAAAAATGACTGTAATAGTGTGGTTATCCTACAAAATCCTCATTTTTGCATCCATTAACAAATTAAGTTCTTGATGTCACATGTTAAATGATACATGAATAATATGACATATTCACATTAGATTGATAAACCAGAAGAAAAGGATGTTAAAATAAGAGAAGCAGGTAAAAGCTTATTTTAAATATTTACATTGTGTTTACTATTATATGTAAATATGTTATTTCTTTTTTTTTTCCACAATGTTTATTGATAGATACAAGTACATAAAATCAGGGCATGAACATGATTTGATAGATTAAGTAGACTTAATTTCAATACTATAATAAGGGAATAGTTCAAATTCTCACCATTGGTTCACACCCACAAAAACCACTTCAAGGGCATTGACGATCTCTCAAATCTGATCAGTTTTGTGCAGGTAAACCATGTTTCTTTTTAAAAAGACTGTGCACTTGCCCAAGCTCAAGGATATTGAAATCTAGCACATAAAGCCCATTACTAGAATTAGAAATACAAGCAGTATACTATTATGGCAACAACCATCAATTACAATTAAGGATTTTCTGTAACAATCAAATGGATAGTCTAATATTACAACAACTCAATTATTACTGAGCAAAGTGCATTTCTACAATGTTCAGTGTTTCTACTCAGTTTTCTAACTTTAAACAGCCTATGATAACTGGCAGCAAAGAAGGACCTTGCAATAGAGTGCCTCTGCTTGAGAACCTATGATGTAATTATTGCATGCTGTTAATATACTATCTAAATATTAAAGATATTCCTAAAATATTTGGTGGTAGATTATGATTAAGACATTACATTACAAAAAACCTTATGCAGAAGTAAACCCTTACTGACGTGCTTCTGCTTTAAATATTGTGCCCCCAAATGAAGTCCAGTAAGCACACGTCGTGTCATGATCCCCCTGCGTTGGCCTCCATGATACTGGTCGAGGTAATCCAACAATGTCAGTCCATCTTCTGAGAAGGCTGAATTTCCATTAGCTGCTTAGTTCATCAGCTGAATATCTCAGCAGTCCTCAGTCCACATTGAAAGGCTTAAAAGTAAAAAAAATAAATCTGTTTTTATTTTTATTTATATATTGGGGTTAATGGTGAAACTTCAACAATATAGACTGGACACTCATTTGATCAACTTGATTGAACATACAAGCCCCCCCCCCCCTTTCAGGATGGTGGGACCCATGAGCTGTGTGGGTTTGGGCACAACTGCTTGCAAATTGGTTTTACATGAAGGATGCTTGTACTCACAAATTATCACCTATTGTTAAAAAAAATGGAAAACAAAACAAAACAAAAAAGCAGAGAAAGATGCAGAAAACTTACGGCAGAATGCACGATCTGCGATGAGTAGGGGTGGGGTAAGGGGGAAGGGAAGGGGATATATGCCTGAACTGAATTGGAAAATGATGTATGAAATACACAAAGCATCAATAAAAATAAATTAAAAAAAAAAAACTAAGGACCAAGAAAACAAGTGACCCAATTAAAAGATTGGCTAAAGATCTGAACAGAGAGTTCTCAACAGAAGAAATAAAGAAGGCTAAGAAACATCTTAAAATGTGCTGTACAGGGGGCTGGAGAGATGGACTAGCAGTTAAGAGTGCCGACTGCTCTTGCAGAGGACCCGGGTTCGATCCCCAGCACCCACATGGCGGTTGAGAACCGTCTGAAACTCCAATTCCAGGAGAACTCCAGTTCCGGGGGAATCCGACACCATCTTCTGACCTCCCGTGGCATTGCACGACACGAGTGCACAGACCTGCATGCAGACAGTACATTCATACACATAGAGAAAAATAAATAAAAATTTTTAAAAAATGTGCTCAACATAATTAGTAATTAAGCTAATGCAAATTAATGTCACTTTAAGGTTTCATCTTCCTCTAAGACTGACTAAGATCAAGAGAACAAATGATACCAAATATTGGAGAGGTTTTAGGGAAAAGGGAAGGCTCATTCATTGCTGGTGGGTTTGTACTCTCAGGCAAATCCTGTGGGAAGCAGTGGGGAAAACTTTTAAAAGACTATAATTGAACCTACCATTTTATTTGGGCCCAGACCCATGCCTTGCTCCCCTAGTGGCTCCAAGGNGATCATGTATTCTGCCATAACTGTCTTGCATCTTTCTCTGTTTTTTTTTTTTTCCTTTTTTAGCTATAAGTGATAATCCATGAGTACAAGCATCCTTCATGCAAAACCAATCTACAGGCTGTTAAGATGCCCCTACGTATAATCCCCTAAGACTTGGTTGACCTCTGAGGGCAAGGAACAAAGTTGTCCCCAGGTCCCTCAGTCAAATTGGTAGGGACTTCAGATATGGTCGTTAAGCACCCAGAAAGGCTAAGTTGCACCAGCCTGTTATATTGCACCTATATTAACATCGTATCCTTTGGAAACAAATTGCATGTTATTTCCAATAGCATATTTCTTGATTCACTTCTTTCCATTTTAATCCCATATTACTCTAAAAGATGCAAACATGTCCTCCATAATATACTAAAAGTCCAAGGTCTGAGAATACGTGTTAGGTCAACTCTAGAACCTGTGTAGGGATTCCCAATACAAGAGCACAGTTGTCTTTAGATCGTGAGGAATATAATATTAACGTTGCTCATTTTGTTTACATTTCTTTCTATCTGAAAGCAACTGTGATGTTATAATGTGAATATCTTAATGAGCCCTAGCATTAACTTACCACCTACTTTCAGGCATAATAATTAATGTACAGGGGCCGAAGGTATATATTCATGTAAATATTTATTTCTAATGTTTCTAATGATCACTCTTGGACACTTTTTGAATAGAAAAATACTGTATCATTTTTAAAGGATAGAAAGATTTATAGTACTTCTAAATTTCCTTTTTACTGAAGATTTCCATAATAGAATCCTTAATTTTTCTTTATACCTTTTGTTTAATTTGTTTATTAATTAACAGATTATATAGTTCATTGGGGCAGAAAAAGAATAGAAATACTCTATTAAAGATCCACAATGTATACACATTTGCTAAATTAATGAGATGTATAAGTTATAAGAAAATATTACTAAGAATTTAGTAATAAAACTTTGATGTGTTTTTGCTATAGATTTTAGAAATCAAAAATATTTTTGCACAAAATGTTTAAGAAGTCACTATACTTTGATTCACTAAAAATTTAACAGCCAAACCTATTGATCTTGTTCAGAATTTGAAAAATTATAAGGCTGATTAGGAAAGGCATACAAAGAACTATTAGGGGGACTGGAGAGATGGCCAGCATTTAAGAGCACTGACTGCTCTTGCAGTGGACCTGGATTCGATTCCCAGCACTCGAATGTTGCCTAACAACCTTCTATAAATCCAGTTCCAGGGGATCCAACACCCTCTTATGAACTCCGTGGGCATTACACGACATTGGTGTACTTACACACATGCAGGCATTATACTCATACACATGAAATATAATAAATGTTCTTTTCATTAAAACAAGTAACTATTCAGACATTTCCACGTGCTTGAAAACTATAATCAGTTGAAAGAGTTTATTGGAACATATTTCCATCCCTTATTTTTTTTTTCAATATTTTTTATTATCAAACTTTTTCCATAGGTCATACATCATTTCTCAATCGAATCTAGAGTCACTTCCCTTTCCATGCCCTCCACCTCACCCGAGTCCCTGCACTCTGCCATACATGTCCTGCATCTTTTTCTGAGTCTTCCCAGTTTTTTCTCTTCAGTTCTTTTGCTGTTGTTCTCTCCAACTTGTATTGCTGCAGTGTATATACATATATACATAGTTATATATGTAGATACATAAATATATACATATACACATACATACATACATACATACATACATACACATATCACTTGAATTGTAGGATTTTTTTTCCTAAAGCATGTCATGTTTTCCTTAAGGAAGTGCTCAAAAGTTCCTCCTTGGCAATCCCAAACAAGTATCGATCCTGCACTTTTGCTCCACATGGGGGTCTTTCCCTCCCATGGTTCCCCAAATGAAGTCTAGTAAGCACTTGTCCTGTCTCTATTCCCCTGTACAGCCCAGGTAGTCCAACAATGGCAGCCTATATATATTATATATATAAATATATATATAGAGAGAGAGAGAGAGAGAGAGAGAGAGAGAGAGAGCAAGACCAGAGAAACTGTACTACAGACATGAAACTTGAGATCTTAGTAAAAAGACAGACAGAAAAAAGAGAGAGTACTATTGTTTGGGCTGTCTTCAATTCTTACTGGCAAGTGCATCTACTCTGTGGCTACCACTGCTTTTGCCATTCTTCAAAGACATGAGACACAACTTTTTAACCTTCCAATATGGACTTTGAAGACTCACATCTCTCCAAGAATCCTCCAAACCTTCAATGCCAGATGGAGACTACAGAGATACCCAGCTTGTGGACTAAACAGCTAAGGGGATTCCATCCCTTATTTTAAGGATACATTTAAGATTTAGTAAAATGACAATGAATTGCTTATTTCCTAGAATGCCTTAAACTCCACACTGAAACTTTTCATCTCTTTGTAATCTAACCAGTCAATTTTGTAAGTTTTGAACACTATGTCAGTTAATGGTTGCATGACTGAAAGTAATAGAAAATCAAGGTTAAACACAAACAAAAGAAATAATCTTTTCTCAACACAGACACATACAAATATACAGACATCCAGACATAGGCAGACATAGACACACAGACAGACAGACACACAAATATACACAGACACACACACACAGAGACACAGACACACACACACACACACACACACACACACACACAGAGTGTCATCCATATACCCAGAGATGATAATGTTTCAACCATATGATGAATCACCATTGCCAGGTACACTCTGCTTTCTGAGAATAAAGGGAATTAACTCCATTTCTATCAACTTTGACTCCAAAGACCGCTGCTTTTTCTCCAAGCTGTGTCTGTGAAAAAACATATGAAGAATGAAGGAGTATATCTGAAGTGGAAATGTGCTTATGAACTCTACATATATGCTTCAGAACATATCATCTGCACATCATTAATTATTTACTAAAAAGCTTGAGAAAATAAGCACCTTTATCTTTAAAGGTTTTAGAGTAGTGGGCAACATTGAGAATGTCTGTGAGCCACTTTATTTTAATGTATATTTTTATTGAATTTTTGTGCATTTCATACAAAATGTCTTAAAAATATTTAGACCCACTTCCCTATCTGCTCACCTCCATAGCTTGTTCATAAGATTTCATACATATACATATACATTTGGGTACAAAAACTTGACTCAATAGGCCTTGACCCATATGACTGAGTCCCTTTTAAATGTACAGTTTACAATGCAGGCATAATTCACTGAAAAAATAATACAATCATATTTTTGAATCAATAATATCAGTTCATGTTTTACTATCCCAAATAAATTATGTTGAAAATTGCTTATGGCTTAATTATGTGTAAATGACAAGATACTTTGCATTTTGTATTAATTCAATGCACTTAGAAAAAGAAGAGAAATATTAATGATTTCAAATGCCTTTCAGTCTCTTGAAAATCTGATGCAACATTCAGAGGAAAACCCAAATCAGATTCGCATATTGGCACAGACATTAACAGATGGTGGAGTCATGGATGAACTGATCAATGAGGAACTTGAGACATTTAATTCTCGTTGGAGGGAGCTACATGAAGAGGTATGAAGAAAAGTGGGAAATCTCTTTAATCTAATTTTCATAAATGTGTAACAGATACAGTCTTCTCTAAAAAATGAAAAATCATTGCATTTTAGTTATGCTTTTAGAGTTGTGGCTAAGTTCAGTAGATATCCATTTGATTTGTGTTACTGTTACCTTTAGAACTGATTTTTAATAGGAAACTGAGATATATCAAGAGAAATACTGTACTCAAGCTGAATCTTATCAGAGCGCAGTTGATTTTCTAGCGCCAGAAGAATCAGTATACATGGGGGGCTTTTTACATCACTTTCCACTCTCTCTTTTCTTCCCCCTTTTAATTTATCTCCTTTTTCATTATTTCCACTCTACACATTCTTTATGGCCCCATATAATTTGTTAATAGAAGTGTCCATTAGTAAGCTCAGTGTTATCTGTTCTTTTAAAAAAAAGATGCAAAATATATAAAAAATAAAAATAAATTTATAAAAAAACCCCAGAAAGCCAGGAATATAGAAAAAGGCAAAAAAAGATACAAAATATTATATAGATTGTGGATATATCATATCTGAGAATTCACATATATGTCATGATTTTTCAAATCCAATTTCAAACAAAGTAACATATTTCTCCTACTCAAAGTTTCTTATACTCTCATAAATTAAACAAATTGGGGATTTTCACAAAGAGAATAAATATGATCCATAATGATATTTCATATTAATTTACTGAGTGCATCTGGATTTGAAATATTGTTTTACATTTTGGTTACTCTTTAAGAAAATTTGACTGCTTATAATTTCAGAAATTCAGTTTATTTAAAATCTATTGCTTTCCTTGTGTGAACAGGATATAATTGATGCTATCCACACAGACCAGGGAAAGGGGAAAATATATTTTGCTGTTTAAATGAGAAGTTTTACATGCTTTTATACCAGGAGAAAATTCCTAAGTAGGAAAATCCTGCTTGCTTTCATCTTTATTTTATCCATATGAGCATAAGGGATTGGCCATTCTAAATGGGTGATTTCAGAGAGTTCTTTTGCCTTTCACCGTTGGGCTCACTGATAGTGTATGCAAATCGAAGTAGATATTCCTAGGTCTAAAGAGGGGATGTCCCTGATTTTGTCATGGACTTGGAATTTTCTTTGTTAATATTTAGCTATTTTTGTTTACTTTTATTTTTATTTTTTTATTTTTTAATAATAGATCATAAGTAATGAATACAGGAATCCTTCATGTAAAACCAATTTGCAAGTAACTATGCCCAAACTTATACAGCCCGAAGCCCCCATTGTCCAGCTGGGGGAGCTTATATGTACTATCATGTTGATCAGAGTCCAGTCTATGTTTCTGTAGTTTCATAGTTCACCCCAATTGCAGCCCTTACATTCTACATGCGCCCTTTTCCGCAGATTGTTCACTAGGCTTTAGAAAAGGGACACAAGTGGGCGAGAAGCCAATATTTAGCTATTTTTATCAGGTAGAAGTTATTCAAATTAAAAATTCCAAAGTTGCAATGGAAAATACGACTTGGTTACACTATAAAAAATCAATTCCTAATCCTTAGCATTTTCCACTGTCCATCAATTCTGTTATGAGTAGACATCTTTCTAATGAGGTCTCACAATCAACTTTCTGTAAACAATTGTATTATGAAATGAATACACTTCTGATCCCAAGTGTTTTATTAGGAATACCCAGTCTATGATATGTCAACTCAGCATACACCTTTCAAAAATAAGGACTGAGGTGTTAGTGGGAGGAGTTTGGAATCAGAAAAACTGATTTGAATAATGCCTGTTTTTAATGTCCAGATGGCACATAGAAAATGCACAGCCCTTTAACAGGGAAAATTGAAGGCACATATGTAATACTTATTCACTTGGAATTAATTTTGTAAGAAATCTACAGAACCATTTGAGATAGCACACTCTAAAGTGTTCTGCCAAGACCTAGTCACTATTGCTTGGGATGACACTTCTCTAATGGGAATATTGGAGTAGGGTGCTATACAATTAACAGGGAACCATCCTGTTGAGGATGCTATTGAAGTTCCTGTGAAATTAGTAAGTGTACACACTAGACTCACCGGGAAGCGATCTGCAGAATGTGCTAGAGAATTGGGGGGAGCAAAGTTAAAGTAGGGCTGCCCATCACAGTCTGAATTATTTTTGTCAAAAGATCAGATGCTTGCTTTACCAATTCATCTCTTCTGAGCCAAAGCATCACACAAGCAAGTTCATTAACAACATTAGTACCTATTGGGATGGAGTTGCAACTGTCTTATATTCAGAATCTTATGATCCCAAGAAGTCTTTATATAATTTGTTACATTGTATGCTAAAGTTTCAATAAAATTTGATGAGTTTTTACAGAAGAAATTATTTCTCTGATCATTTAATCCTCTCTATTTACTAATATGTAAAAATGGATTTCTTTTTTTTTCTTTTTTCTTTTCTTTTCTTTTATTTTGTTAAGGGATTCTACAATACAATGACACAGTTGTTTGCAGATAGCATTGATGTCACTCATTATGTCATACAATCAGGTAATTGGTGCATTTTGCAAGTATCTATGTCCAAATTTTGACCAACCCAAGGTTCCCATAGAGCAGTTGGGGAAGCTTGTATGCACAGACATGTTGATCAATCAGGAGTCCAGACTACATTCCTGTAGTCTCATGATTCACCCCTATCTCTCCACAGCCCTTACAATCTACCATGCCTCCTCTTCCGCAGTTTGTTCCCTGGGCTTTGGGAAAGGGGCACAAGTGGGTGAGAAGAAAACAGTCTAATTTCTTGGAGTTGTCATTTTGGACTCCGGTCTGTTCAGTTTGTTTCCCTTCACGGATTGACAGCTTTCACAGTGATACCCTTTTCAGTCATACTAACAAAGCTCAAGCTATTGGATGTACAGGCATTTAAGCAGTACCACTTATTGTGTCAAGCTAAGCTGTGAGCATAGACACAGATGCTTGGATGGTATGCTAATCCGCAAACTGTGGTTTCTCTATAAAGGGTGACAAGTTCTTATTGTGGCTTATAACATCGCCTAACCACTAGAGGACATAAGCTTGTGGCATCCGCTGTGAGTTATTCCTCCAAGGAGAGAGCTAATAGCCAAATAGTTTTGGGATATAATATAGACACTTGGCTGCCACTGTTGCACTGTATCTCCAGGCTGTTGAGGTGTAGCTGATATTTTCGGAGGAGTCTTGTTTGTCTCAGGGAGACCAATATTTTGCTGTATTGCTGTAGTGGCCTTTGGTAACGCTCTCTAGCATTTCAGAGGCCAGTTGTACGCTAGCAAGTGACGTCTCATAACATTTTTCATGCTCACACCAGGTCTTCGACAACAGGGACTTACTGCCTTTCTCCTTGCATATATCCCACTTATAGGCAAAAGGCCTTTATAATTGGGGGGGGCGGGTTTGAATCCCCTAGCCAACATCTCCTAGGCAGAATAATTCATTGCTGATGTCAGAGCTTTCCTGTAGTAATATATTTGGCTTAATTACACAACTTATAAACACTTTACTATTGAATTTGGCTCTAGATAGAGAAATATCCTTTCACAGTTCCTATGCCTATCAATCAGTTAATACGTTATGCCTGTTTTATAGGAAATTACCACTGTAACAATTGGCTCTAGTTTACAGTTAGGGAGTGGTTTCATTACCATCATGTTTTTCTTTTTCCTAAAAAAGGGGAGAGGTAGGAAGGTTTCTCAGCATCTGGAAGGTAAACTTCATTAGGGTCCATTATAAACAGTCAACCCCAATATTATTCAGAGAGATGCTCAGTGTCCGTGACTCAGGCAGTCTGAGGTTCCTCATTCCTTAATGTTCAGATGGGTCAACCTCTCTGCTGGCATTCCCCAGTTCATCCTGCACAGCCATAAGTTGTATGTTTTCAGGCATTTAGATTGGTGATTTTTACCTGTGGGAACATAAAATTCTCCTCCCATTGTTAGTTTCAAGATCAGAAAAATTGAAAATTTATCAATAGGATTGGAACACAGAGTTTTCCATTTGTATCCCAGAAAGGATAGTACCCCACCTCCCACCTCCCTCTTTTTTTTTTTTTTTTAGGTTTTTATGTTTTGACCTATAGATGCCTAAGTTGTATTACACATACCCATAAACAGGAGCCAAGGCATAAGCTTTCATTAAATTTACCCAAACTGTTTCTCATTGACTGTATGCTACTTATTTGGGAAGGAAATTTAAGCTTAGTTCCTTTAAATTGTCCTACAAGTAAAAGAAAGTGTTATAATGTGATGTTGTGTTATTCAGAAAAAATATATAGGCCATTTGTATACCTTAACCCAGTACAAATTATAAATAAAACCAATTAACATTTTATATTCCCAATTAGTTCAGTTGTATTACCATTTCCACCAAAACCTACACCTAAATTTAACTAATCTAAACAATTCACTAAGCCTTAAAATATCCTATACTTGGTGGATAAAGCTTGGGCAGAGTTGAGTACCTGCTAAATAAATTTTACCCAATAAACACTTTGCTCTTTAACGCTATATGACTGGACTAAGACTTCTACTTATTTGGGAAGTAAAAATTTAAGCTTAATTCCTTTAAATTGTCCTACAAGTAAAAGAAAGTGTTACACTGTGATGTTGTGTATTTCAGAAAAATATAGAGACCAACCCAATACAAACTATAAATAAAACAACTAGCATTTTATATTCCCAGTTAGTTCAAATGTCAGTATCTAGCTCCTTCTTTTTTTTTTTTGCACAAGAATCCTTCATATAAAACCAATTTGCAAGCAGTTGTGCCCCAGCCCACACAGCCCAAGGCTCCCACCATCCAGCTGGAGGGGCTTGAATGTTCAATCAAGTTGATCAAATAAGTGTCCAGACTATATTGTCGTAGTTTTACCATTCACCCCTATCGCAGCCCCTACAATATACCACTCCCCCTCTTCCACAGATTGTTCCTTAGGCTTAGAGATGGGGCACAGGTGGACAAGAAGCACAACAGTCTACTTTGTCTGGAGATGTCGTTTTGGACTCTAATCAGTTCTGGCTGTTTCCTTTCATGAGCTGACCGATTGCCCAGGGACAGGCTTTCAATCCTGCTAATGAAGCATAAGCGATTAGATATATATGTATTTAAACATTGCTAGTTACTATGGTAGGTTACTTTGGTATAGACACAGATGTTTGGATGGTGTGTTAATCCCTGGATTATTTTTTTTTTCCCTGAGAGAGATGACAAGGCCTTACTGTGGCATATAAATCTCCTAATCACTAGAAGGTATAAGCTTGTGGCGACATCCACGAGTTATTCCTCCAAGGAGAGAGCTAATAATCAAATAAAGTTGGGATATACAGACATATGGCTGCCACTGCTGCACAGTATCTCCAAGCAATTGGGGTGTAGCTGATGTTGGTGGAGGAGTTTTGCTTGACTCAAGGAGACCAACATTTGCTTTATTGGTTCAGTGGCCTTTGGTAACACTCTCTGGTATTCCAGAGACCAACTGTATACTTGTAAGTGCGATCTCGATACAATCCTCCCATGGTTACATCAGGTCATTGACAGCAGGGCGGACCTTACCACCTCTTTTCTTGCAGATATCCCAGTTTACAGGCAATAAGCCTTAACCTTTTTTTTGGGGGGGGGCTTGGGTCCCCTGGCTAGCATCTCCTTGGCAGAATAATCCATTGCTGCTATCAGTGCTCTCTTGTATTAATTATATGAACTACTTAAAGAGACTTTAGTATTATATTTGTTTCTGAATAGACAATAATCCTTTTTACAGTTCCTGTGCATATTAGTCAATTAAAGAAAGCAGTTTTTCCAGTTTTATAAGAGATTACTTCTATAACAGTCAGCTCTAATTTACCGTTAAAGGATGACTTCATTACCACCCTGTTTTTCTTTGTTCTATGAAAAAGAGGTAAGGCGGTCTCTCATATTGAAACTGTGCTGCACCTATAAGGTAAAGTTCATTAGGACTCACTGTAAACAGATGTTAGTTACACCTATGGTCTTCAGACTACAAGTCTTAGCTAAGTTTTAATAAAGATAGGTCATAATAACATATTATTGTTTGACAGCAAAAGTAAGTATACTTGGTGCCTTACAATATTATATTTGAGACAATATCCTCAAATTCTATTCTGCTGCTACTTAATAATCTGATGGGAATTTAAAATTTTGAGTTAAGCAATGGGAATGGACACAGCTTCTTAGGGTAAAAACTGAGCCCTTGATAAATTACATGCTATTTAGGTAACTGAGAAATGCATAATAATTTGTCAGGTACCTCATTCCTTTGGATATCGTGACTGACGACTAACTGTCAGGACATGTTATTTGAGGGGCCAGAGAAAGAAAAAGAGGATAGTAATTTTTCTAAGTTTTCTAAGTTATTATTTTCTTTTTTGGCTAAGAAAAAATAGTTTGAATAATAAAGTGTTCTTTCATCCAATCATGAGGTTTAGCCCATTTTAGTCTCAATTAAATGTCTATGTCAGAGGTTTGTATGGTACTTTATTGCCTACCTAATGTCTCTTCTAGCTGCAATTATGCAGAGCTTAGGTAACATTCAATTGCTTGTAGAATCAATCAAACAGCCAGAGATTTTATTGACTATGAATATTTAAAAGCAATGTGCTAGATTTCATTCCTAATTTCAGAGTGTGAGTTTGCATTCCAATAAGTAATAAATTATTTCAATCATTTTAAAAGGCATCTTTCACTCTTCATAGTCATATGACTGTATTTTTTACTCATAGAAACCATTCAAAGGCTATTTAACAAACCAGAAAGCATCTCCAATAGTCATACAAATCACACAATTTTAATTAATGCTATAATAGCTCTATTCACTACTTGAATAACCAAGTTGCATAAGATGTTTTAGTAAAATACAAAATGAATAAAAATACTACTAATAAAATAATGGTTACCAAGGCCTCAGTACTAATCAAACTGGCTGAGATCTATATTCTCTTCCAGTTCCCACAATAGCCTTTTGATACAGAACCACATGCTTCCCCATTCAATACAAAGGAAAAGAGTATCAACATCCCTACAACTGGCAAGAGGCTTAGGCTCAAATATCTTTGTACTTAGATCCTAGGTGTATGTGCATTTCACTACATTGATGGCTCATATTAATGGTAAAAGCTACCTATTAAAAAAGTGACTACCACAACAGCCTGCAAATTGGTTTTACATGAAGGATGCTTGTACTCATGGATTATCACTTATAGCTAAAAAATGAAAAAAAAAAACTGAGAGAAATATGCAGGAGAGTTATGGCAGAATGCATGATCTGGGTTGGGGTGGGGGAGGGGGGGAAGGGAAAGGGAAATATGCCTGAACTGAATTGGAAAATGATGTATGAAATGCACAAAGCATCAATAAAAAAATGTTAAAAAAGTGACTACCATACGCCATGTGTATCTTCAGATTGTATATCCACAGATTTGACCAAATTCAGATAAAAAGTTTAAAAATATGCATTTATAGTGAAAATATGGGGACTATTTTTCTGGACATTATTCCTTAAACAACATTGCATGTTATGCATATATATTATTTTCATTGGATGTCATATTATAAGTAATGTAACCAGGCTGGCCTTGAACTCACGGAGATCCGCCTGCCTCTGCCTCCCAAGTGCTAGGATTAAAGGCGAGCACCACCGTGCCTGGCTAAGACTAAGTAAAATCTATGGGATGAGATGTGAATGCTATATGTGAACACTGTGTATTAACATATGAGGGATTTGTACATCTGCATATTGTGATAGCAATATGAGTCCTGTTATAGACACTAGGAGTAGTTTCTATTGGAATCAACTAGGCTCCCTAACTTTTCTTGAGATAAGGTTTTACTTTGTAGCTCAATGTAGGTTTAAATTTGTGATCCTCATTTATAAGCCCCTGAGTATTAGGGTTTCAGGTATGTAACACTTTTTGTGTCTTAGATTTTTTTAAAAATTTGTATGGAAAGCTTACATCATAAGTTTAAAAGTGTTAATCTTGAGTGAAAATAAGGAGAAATTAAAGGAAATAGATGTCTAGAAACAGGCACAAGAAACAAAAGTTTAATTGATTAAATCTGGTTTAATATTAACCAGATTTAATATTAGTGATAGATAGCTACAGAGACTAATTATTTTAGGCAATTATGACAAATTGTTCATTCAGTGTAATTTCTTACTTAAATATACCAAAATAGATAAGTGGACAATTATGATTGAAGTAACACTATTAAACATAGGAAAAGAATTGACATGGTGTCAGTGATTCACAAGGTTTAATTTTATTGCAAAACATATTGTCTAATAAAAAATATGCGTTACCAAAGGCCACTAAACCAATAAAGCAAATATGGGTCTCCTTGAGTTAAGCAAGACTCCACCGTCAGCACCAGCTACTCCTCGCCTGCCTGGAAATACTGTGCAGCAGAGGCAGCCATATGCCTGTATATCCCAAATCTAATTGGCTATTGGCTCTCTCCTTGAAGGAATAACCCATGGCTGATGCCACAAGCTTACATCCTCTACAGGTTAGGAGATGCTATAAACCACAGTAAGACCCTGTCATGTTTAACAGGAAAAAAACTAATTCATGGATTAACATACCATCCAAACATATATGATTCTCCTATCTTAAGGAAATATTAAGCTATATTAATATAATATTAATACTTGCTATTTAGTGAGCCACTATTTTATGTTTGTTAATTTGTTGTTACCTATAAAATATGTCAAACTTTATTCCAAATTAGTTTTGTTAGATAGACTTGATTAGCTTACAGATATAGAAAATATGTTCACTTTCATTGCCAGGGAGAAGGAGGCTAGTCTCCTAAAATCCTTCTGCGAAGTACTATGATGCTGGGAAACATTGAAAAATATTTACATAGGTAATATGATTATGCACATTGAGTACTGTATGGCACTGGAAAATATCTAGAAATCGTGATTTTTTTGGATGAATTACAACAGTAGGCAGACAATGAAACTGAGTATCATATTCAAACAAACAGAGAAGTGGAGCAGTCATTTCGCATGAAACTGAGGTTACATCATGAATAAAATGATGGACGTAAGGCATTCTATTTATATGGAGAGATTACCAACATAAAAACCTGCCTCCGTTCCCATTTTTTGAAAAGTTGTAAGAATAATTAAAATAGCCAGGCACGATGGTGAATGCCTTTAGTTCTATTTAGTCGTAGCACTTGGGAGGAGGAGGCAGGTGGATCTTTGTGAGTTCAAGGCCAGCCTGGTCTACAGAGTGAGTTCCAGGTCAGCTGGAGCTACGGGGAGAACCTGTCTCGAAAAGACAAAAAAGAATAATTAAACTAATTTTCATCTAAAGTGTGTAACTGTAAGCCTGCTTCAGTGACAATTTGTTGAATTCGTACTGCCAGAAAGAGTCAAGAAATATCCAAATAAGAGATTAGATTAAAGTATTTTAGGGGACTAGAATCCCAGAACAAATCAGATAAAAATATAAATCCTTTACAAAGAAAAGTATGGTCACATATTTAGCTCAGTAAAATTTGATATCACAGTAGCCACTCATACAGGAAAGAAGCCTTCTGTAGCAGAACAATTTTGCTCCCAGGTGGAGGGACTCTCAGAGTGTGCTGCCATACACACAGTGTCCCATGATATAGACCACCTCTGCTATTTCCTGATTCCCATTTGCTAGGCAAAGCATGGGAAAGAACTCTCCAATGTTATTTAGACAGGAATTGATTGAGATTGTCTACAAAGTAATGGTGGCAAAGAGTACACTCACACAAGCCGGCTTCCCAGGTTCAATATGACTGCCTGTCCTGGCATAACCTCCCTACCCTACGCCTAAGCTGCTAAAATTAGGAAAGGACCCAGAATTCCGTGGTGGGCTGTTTGTATGCCCCCGGCACCCATAGTCCCAGAGTTCCAAAGTTCCAAAGCTGCATCATTGCCGGAACCTGCGCTGGGCAGCTCGGCTTTGCTCCCAGACCCTCCCATTAAGTATGTAGTTTTTCTGACAATAATACCATTTCAAAGAAGAAATAATTTATCCAACACTCCACCCTGCTTCTTTGGCCCTTCCAAACTGGATACACCAACCTCTTCTGCAACAGTCCCTGGAGCTTAGAATGGTGTCTCATTTAGGAGTTTTTTTTTTTTCTTATCTCTACTAATAAAAACACAGACAGCAAGAAACAGATATCTCTAAACAAACATTAACTATTATACCAAGTTACTCTACAGACACAAACATGAATGCTTGAATGGTATTTTTGTCCTGGCATTACAGCTTTTTAATGGGGCCTCTCAAGTCTTCTACCGCTAGGGGGCCAGTATCAGTCATCCATCCTACCCTCCAAAAGAATAGGCCATAGATCCAATTATACACTCTCAGGCTGTACACGCACCTTGGCGGCCTCTATTGCAATCCATCTTCTTCTGGAAAATTGCAGCATGTGAGGTTTGTAAAACCTTGGAAAGCATTCCTTTCCAATGATCTGCATCGTGCTCTTCAGCACGACAAAGGTGCATTTGCAGTGCAAGTTCTCAGCATAATTTTCCTTTCTCATGTTCACATCCCACAGTTTCTTCAGCAATAGAGTCTTACTATTCACTTTTGTGAGTACCTAAAGTAATAGGCAAAATGGCCTTTGTTATGGGGGCTTTTAGATCTTCCCTAGCCAACAGCTCCTAACAGGGCAGTCTATGTCTTGTACTGAAGCCTTTATCTACTAATATGTCTTATTTAGCCGTAAAACTCCCAAGGGCTCTACAGTTATATCTGGCCCTGGTACGCCTCCTTACTGAATTTACTTGTTATCTTTGTTTCTTCCTGTGTATTGGGTATGTCTCCAACTTGTTTCACATCTGTAAAGCACTCATACATTAACATTAGGTATTAAACACAAACCAGGTCCAGCATAGCATGGTAAGATTTTACCTATTTTTGCCAATTGTTGTCTCAAAAGATCAATGTTGGGTACAATTTCTCAAATGAGAGGCATTAATTTAGTTCTTCAGCATCTGTAGCCATTTTCTCAAACCCATCCAGTATCCTGGGGTTTTTACCCATAGGCTCCCTGTATTTCTTTGGTTTTGATAGACTCATTAGGACTGGCTCAAGCTGCCTAGCCCTGCACAGAACCTAGGAGGGGTGTGTCTCATTTTTCCTCTGCTGTATTTCTGATTAGCTGGGTCAGGCAGGCCCTGGGCCTGACTTCTGGCTGAAGTGAAAACCCCTGTTTCCTTTTTACAGACACTATATGTGTGCTGGGGGAGACCCCAGCAAGGCAAATTGCTCCCACTCCCAGCCAGATTTTTCTAAGCAAAAAAAGGTACTGTTTAACTTGGGGGATTCATTACCACCCCCAAACAGTTTTTATTCTTTGTATACTTCCTGTGAACTGTTCCTCGGGCTCTAAAGCCTTCCAGAGTCTTTTCAGCACAAAATTTGGTATACACACACACACACATATTTNGGGCTTTACACAGATCCTGCCACTTTTGCCTCCTACTAACCCAAGATTTCCTTTTGTGTTCAGTCCTTTTTATATCTCCTCTAGGTTGCTTCACTAATCTACAGATAGATTTTACATGGTGGCCTAAGTCACTCAGATTTGACAAAGCCTTCCTTACTTATCTAGAATGTGTCCTGTCAAGGTGCTCAGCATAGCCATTAAACTTTCATATCACTCTAAAGGTCCTTGTTGAATCAAGATTTTTCTTAAATCACTAGTAAACACACCCTTTTGTTGCCCAACATACTGGGAAATATATTGCTTTCCTCATACCTAGTTCTCTCAGTAGCATTTGCCCCCCTCTTATCATTTTCCACCCCCTAGTATTTAGGGGAATTTCTATTGCGGATAACCACATGTCTCTAATGGCTCTTATTAGTCAATCCATTAGGGACTTATTCCCCTTATGCTGTTGCAGGCCATGCAGCTTATGTCTCAAGGCAGGATGGGTGGTTATGGTTATGTTACTCAGTTTTGCTGCTTCTGCAGCACTTAAAATAATTCCACTCACTTCCAGGTCCCACAGCCTTACAAGCCAGGTGTGTGTGTGTGGGGGGGGTCCTTTGCTGCCTGCCTATAAATCTTTCCCAATTCCAATAACTTCAGTACTGAGTAATTCCTGACTGCCTTAGTTTCCCATTCTGGGCCATTGCTACAGCCACCATTAGCATGTTGAGTCATGGGTTTTTCCTTTCTTTGAATCAAAGATCAAACCTGAAGGGCATCTGGCACTTTTCCTAATTCATTCTCCTTTTTATCATTATCTTTTTTCATGGATCTCCTAGCTGCAAAAAGTGGCAGGCTGAAACTTCTACCTCCTTTTTTTCTTTTTTTGTGTGTGTAATTTTATTTATTTTTTATTTTTTTATTGATGCTTTGTGTATTTCATACATCATTTTCCAATTCAGTTCAGGCATATATCCCTTTCCTTATGCAACTTACTGGTGAGGTCAGAGGCCAACCTCTTAATTTTTTTCTTGCTGTAACTTTTCCCTTAAATCTTTGATCTCTCCTTGGGCTGTTCTTCCTACTTGAGATAATTAGGATCTATGCCACGTCAGCCAAGGCTTGTGGCACACACTGTTTTTGATCGTCCATTTTCGGGGCTCCTAAAGTCTGCTCCAAGCCCTCTGTGGCTTTGAGAACATCTCTAAATTCATGCAGCGATTCACGTGGCAGCCCCCATGGGACAAATAAAGATGCTACTCCTTACCATTTATAATATGGTGGCCAGCAAGGAATTTGTCTCACTGACTCCATCTGCGTATTTGGCTTTCCTCTAGTTCCACATCTTAGTTGTGCAATCCATGCATTGACAGCCATGAACACAGCATGCTGGCCACTGTGAATGTTGAGCAAACGATCTACCATGCACTGTGCCCTGTTCAGTTTCCTTCGATTTTCCTAATAAAAGTTACTCTGTCATTACTTTTCCCATAAGAACTTGCTTTTGCCTAATCCTGCCTTGACTATGTCAAATCGTAGCAGAGATATTTTCCTCCCAGGGGGAGGGGCACTAACAGTGTGCCACCATGCAAGCAGCATCCAGAATCTAGGCTGCTTCTGTTTCCCAGTTCCTGGTTGCTAGGCAAAGCAAGGGAAAGAACTCTCCAATCTTAGATCAGAATTTATTGAGATTGCCTAAAAATTATGGTGAGAATGAGTACACTCATATAAGCCATGGCAGTGTAGCTGGCTTCCCTGGTTCCACATGGCTGCCCCTCTATGCATAACCTCCCTGCCCTACGCCTAAGCTGGTAAAATGGTGAGAGGACCCAGTATTTCATGATGGGATGTTTATATGGCCCCGCCCCCAGAGTCCCAGAGTCCCAAAGTTCCAAAGCTCGATGCATCTTCCTGCATCATCTTGGGAACCTGTGCTGGGCAGCTCTGCTTCACTCCTAGCCTCTCCAATTACACATATGCAGTTTCTCTGGTGATGAGCCCATTTCAAAGCAGAAATAATTTATCCCACACTGTTATGGAGTAGTCAGCCTATATGAAAAAAAGATAAAGTATATACTGAAAGGGAAATATACAAGAATTAAGATATATTACACAATGGATTTTTCTGTTTTTTTTTATTTGATTTTTGGTCTTTTTGATTTTTAAAATATATTTTATTGAATTTTGTGCATTTCATCCAACACATTTTTAATCATATTTAGAACTCCTCCCTTATCTGCACTCTCCCCATAGACTACCCACTGTTTTTCAAGCATTCTGTCATATATGTTAAGGCCTTTCAAGTAAAGTTTGTATACAAAGATGTCCTTTAGTTTGAGTTCATTCACTGGCACCTGTCCTTTTTAGACAGAGGCTTTCTGTAGACACAGCTAGCCTTGAACTTGCTATGTAGACCAGGCTGACCTCAAAGCTCCAGAAATCTGCCTCCCTGTGTTTTCCAAGTGCCGGATTCAAGTTGTGTTTCAGTATGAGCAGCTTATATTACAGAGTTTTAGAGTACAAGGTAAGATAAAATTCAAAGATATTGTATAATATGTGATCTTAAAAACTAGAGGTCGAAAACATAAGTAAAATACAATATTTTGAGCAAGAGAGGGATATAGTCATTAAACATATCAAATGGGAAGTTTAGTAGAGAATGAACAGAATTGAAATTTCTTCATTACTCAGCTGGCTGAGGCACAAGGACTGTGAATTTCATGAAAATCTTATGTACGTACATACAGCCTATCTCACAAAAGCCAAGTTTAGTAAAAATAATGAAAATACATAAAACATGAAAATAGAGTAGTGGTTTTCCACATGTAATGTTCAAAGTCTTTATTGTTATTTATCCCACCTCATATTCCCTCTTTATTTTGTGGTTTCATTCCCCACCCAACTTAACATTTCCTGCTCCATTATTCCATTTATTGCATTATATCACTGGTTAAAAACAAAAGATTTTAATAAGTAAATTAATAATTCTATAATGAAAGTTTAGAATGATGTAAGTATATTGGATAAAACATGCTAAACTGTTAAATAGAAATAAATATGTACTTATATAAAATGCTAAAATATAAAATGCAAATGGATATTAGATCAATTTTAAATAAAAACGCATTAAAATGGCCATATAACCTGGCAGAATATTACTAGAATTATAAGATTGACAGGTCATTTTTATTGTCTGGAATGAGAATAAAGATTGACTTAATTTACAATTCATTAAGCCAAATTTTTAAGTTAGCAGACAATAGTTTGTAATTTATAAGCTTATTATGCAAACAAATCAGAGGAAAAGGCCTCAATGAATCAGAGTGGAAGAACTCAGAAAAGTGTAAGATAAACCACTAACAAAAATAAGATGCTAGCAAAATGTATACAAAAAAGATGATGAGATTAAGTTAAAGCATTAAATTTCATTATTTTGAGACAAAAAAACTTCAACAGGCTGGAGGGATATCTCAGAGGTTAAGAGCCCCAATTCTTGTTGCAGGAGTCCTGGATTCAAATCCCAGGACCCACATGGCCCTTAAGAACTATCCATAACTCCAGCTCCAGGGGTTCTGATGCTCTCTTCTGTCCTGTGCCAGCATTGCATGACATGGGTGCATGTACATACATGCAGGCTATACAAACATACAGATATGATTTTAAAAGATGAAAAGCATATNTATATATATATATATACCCCCAAAGCATGGTATGAAATTCATAGTAAATGAACAGAGCCCTCATTATATTTCCCATATATGTTATTCTTAGGGAAATAATGTTAAAATTCATAAGTTGTAATGGCTAACAAAATCTTAATCCAGGGGTTAAATCAAAATTAAGAATTAAAATGACTCTTTCTGGGTGGCAATATAATGTGTGTTAAGATTCATAGATTCTTATATTAATCTAAGTTCTAGAATCTAATTCTTGGAAAATTAGATCAATTTGGATAGGATTATGGTTAGCATTTGTGTTATGAACCATTCCTTAAGCTTCATGTTTTATTTCCTTTCTAGAGCCAGTCTTTTTATGTTTAAAATAGGCATGAATTTATCATTTACATGTTAATTATTCTCAAGATATTATCTATCACAGAACTTTCCCCTAAACTGTCTGTTGTTCTATTACTTGTTCTTAGATATCTAGCAGGCTGCTCAAACTTATACTCAGATCTGTGGTCCTTTAAATTTTTCTGTATAGTTTTCTCAATTCCCTATTATTCCCCTCTTCCCACCTGCATGCCTGTGCTTGCCTTTGTGACCCTGATGATTGAACCTGGGGCTATATGTGTACATTGTAAGTGCTCTAACACAGACAGATCCACTCTCATTTTTAAACTGTTTTCTGTTTTAAACTAGGATACCATTATGTATCCCAAGTTGACCTGGAACATGCAACTATTCTGCTCCTTCAGCCTTATGACTGCTAGGACTGGCATGAACCACCAGGCTGGGGTACATACCTGCTCATTCTAACTCACCCCCTATATTTCAGAGGTCAGAAATCTTGATTTAGCTCTTTCTGTTTTTCACAACACTTTCTATTTTCCTTTCTTTTCTTTTTTGAGGAGATGAATAGGAGATCAGCAAACAATTTGGCAGTCTGTTCTATCCTTCCACTATGTGGGTCCCTGAGGCTCAAACTCAGGTCCTCAGCACAGCCCAAAGTGCCATAACCCTTTGAGCTATTTTACCAACTCTCTAAAACCTTTCTCTTAGATGATTTGAAAGATGATCTTAGCAGATCTAGAATTAATTTTACAAGTGATGCAAGGTATATGCTCTACTTATTCTTCGGTAATTTCAATTTCAATCATCCTATACTCATTTTAGAAATCTTTATTGATTCTGTATATTTAAATTAAAGAAATATCAACGTTATTTACCTCTGGCTATAGGGTATAACTATAAGGAAATGATATTAAGCCTAGGATTAGATGATCCACAATAGCTAATAAAGTGTTGACTCATAGTCTATTTTGCTTCTAACAAAAGGTATAGATTTTAGTGAAAAAATTAATAGTATGGACTGGTATGTATATCTCCCTTATTGCAAAATATGTGACTACAGAGAGAACTGTAGTTGAATACTACAGTGTACTGAGTTATTGAAGGTTTTCTAATATAGTATAAATCTAGAAAACTGAGCATTCTCCAAGTTTTAATGTTTCTTGGCACATGGAAAATACTTCTGGTTACTTTCCCTGTCTTCTTTTCAATTTTTTCATGTTCCAGGAAATAAACAGGAGTGGATAAACTTCTATTCATTCCTCCAATTCTTAATTATAGTTGCCTTCTTCACTAGAAAGTTGACAATGTGTTCAAAATGAAGATAAAATATAATAGATGCATTAAATATTGGGTGATATAGATATAATAGAGAGAATTGGAAGTGGTGATGGACATCATTAATCCTAACACTCTGGATGCAGAGTCAGACAGATGTCTGTGAAATTGAGGCCTGCCTGGTCTACATAGGCAGTTCCTGATCAGCTTGTGTTACAGGGAGAATCTGTATAAAAAAGACCAATTATTATTATTATTATTATTGACAATAGCTAAGGGCAAGTAATTTATTAATTAATTAATTTATTTATTTTTATTTCTGTATGTGTATCAATGTACTGTCTGCATGCAGGTCTGTGCACCCGTGTCGTGCAATGCCGCGGAGGTCAGAAGAGGGTCTCAGATTCCCCTGGAGCTGGAGTTCTCCTGGAATTGGAGTTTCAGACGGCTGTCGGCCGCCATGTGGGTGCTGGGGATCGAACCCGGGTCCTCTGTAAGAGCGGTCGGCGCTCTTAACCGCTAGGCCATCTCTCCAGCCCCAGGGCAAGTAATTTAAAACAAACAAGTTGAAGCTAGAAAGATGGCTTAGCGATTAAGGGAACTGGCTGCTCTTGCAGAGGACAAATATTTGATTACCAGAAACCACATGGCACCGAAAAACTATCCATAACTCCACAGCTTTAAAGAATCAGCATCCTCTTCTGACCTCCAAGGGCATTGCAGAGCATGGGTGCACTTACATACCTGCAGGCAATACAGTCATATACGTAAAATAAGAATGATATATGGAATTAAAATATGTCACATGATAGAGGAGACAAGTTAGATTTGGGGAGTGTAGTACCTTCGGGATGTTCCTAGTTAAAGGACATTATGAGAGTTTGATATATTTATCATGAAAAATCAAGGTTTTAGGAGACAGGAAAAAAATAACAAAATTGAAAATTAACTCTGGAAGGGGGGAAGAACAAACTGAAACTATAGAAAATAGTTTGAGGTGGAAAATAGTAAGAATAAAAGAAACTATTTATGAGCAACCCTGAGAAGTTTGCAAAACGTTTAAGTTGTATCCTCCCTCCCCCAGGTGGAGACAGGTTAGGGAGACAGAAAACTGATATTCTTTAGTGTTTAGAAGAGGATATTCCTCACTGTAAAAATCCATTCAAAGCTGGGCATGGTGGCGCACGCCTTTAATCCTAGTACTTGGGAGGCAGAGGCAGGTGGATCTTTGTGAGTTCAAAGCCAGCCTGGTCTACAGAGTGAGTTTCCGGACAGCTGGGGCTACAGGGAGACACTATCTTGAAAAGACCCCAAAAAAATCCATTCAAAACAGCCAGGCATGGTGGCACACGCCTCAAAACAAAACGTACTACACAAAACTTCATAATAAAAGAACTCCTAATCCAAATAATCTCTATATACTCTCAATCAATAAAATGACATACAGTGAGAAAAAGCAGTTTCTGAGCTTTCCACAATTTTCTGTAATATATTCATGTTATTTAGAACAAAAGAAAAATATACAGCTGAAAAATCAAAAGCCAATAGAATTTTGGTTGTGTTATCTTTATTATCTTCGACATGTATTCGATTATATCCTGAAAGAAACAAGAGCCTGGAATTGGGAGCTTTATCTACCATTTACACTGATATTGGAAGTCCTTCATTTGCTATTCATATTCTTCAATATGTCACTGTGTCCTACTGTCCGTGACAGGAATTTCATGTATTTTTCCCTCTAACTTACCCAATTTCCTTTAACATCTTACTTCAGCTTTTTTGCTGTTGGTCATTTTCCCTAAATTATGGTAATCAGATAAAGTACATAGTTTGGAGGTCTGGGACAAAAGGAAAATGTAGACCCCTTGTTCAAAATGTCATAATTGTAAGGCAGCAAGAGCTGAATATTAAACTAAGCTTAGGCTATTCAACTATGGGTGACTATGTGACTGCATGTGTTGCATACAAATGATGCAACTTCTTTTTTTTAAATTTTTTTTTATTAATTTTATTTACTTATGTATGTGTATGAATGTACTGTCTGCACGCAAGTTTGTGCACCCGTGTCGTGCAATGCCGCGGAGGTCAGAAGAGGGTCTCAGATTCCCCTGGAACTGGAGTTCTCCTGGAATTGGAGTTTCAGACGGTTCTCGGCCGCCATGTGGGTGCTGGGGATCGAACCCGGGTCCTCTGTAAGAGCGGTCAGCGCTCTTAACCGCTAGGCCATCTCTCCAGCCCCACAACTTCTTAATGTTATTTCATGTATTTCATTATTTTTATGCTTTAAATTATGTTAGAACATGTTCAGGAGTTAACAGTTTGGCCTCATTTCTATAGAATATTGACGCTTAAAATATTTCACTGGAGAAAATCAACAAAAATAGTGTATCATTTCAAAAGCAAATTTTCCTATTATTCTTTGTGTGTTACTAATATATTCCTTGTCTGATATTTCATTTTCTCCATGTTTTGAATTTGGTGCTTTCTTTCCTAAGAAGAAGAAAGGATAACAAATACTGTGAATTTACTAGGCTGAATGTGGTCTCTGATAAAACTATTATCTATATATAAAAATTGCACTACAGACCTGTTCCCCCATCCATAAGGCCCTCACCAGAGTTCATGCTTTCTGCCATACATGTTCTAAATTTGATTCAGATATGTATGAAATGTACAAAAGCTCAATAAAAATTAAGGAGAAAAAAGTAAAAATGTAAAAAACAATTGCACTACAGGCAGCCTGGTAGGACAAATATCTATGTTGAAGGTGATTTCATTTTTTTTGAAGAGTAGTAGACTATAAAATTTTTATTTAGAAAGATACACATATAATTGTGATGGAGAAAATAGCTTGTGTAATATTTACACAGAAGTTATAAATCCAATATCCCAACACTTTTTATGTAGGAAAAGTAGATTTGAGAGCATATGCTCTTTCCTTTGAAATAAATCAACCCATTTGTTATATGTTTTTGATTTTAGACAAAGATATATTTCTTGTCAGGTGTGAAAGCAAATTTGATTCTTGTTTTTGATAATAGCACTTGAATACATATCTTATATTATGAACTTGGTTACACTCTATTTTATAGATACAAGATTCAAACAAGTATATAGCATTCACAAAAAGATTAATGGTGAATATATTTCATTCGTACTTTAGTTATCAAGAATCATTGATTTCTTTTAAACTTTCTTTTTTTTATAAACCATTTAATGGTTCTTTTTATTTTATTTTTTTAATATTTTTAAAATTTTATTTATTTTTTGTATGTGTATGAATGTACGTTCTGCATGTAGGTTGGTGCACCTGTGTCGTGCAATGCCCTGGAAGTCAGAGGAGGGTGTCAGATTCCCCTGGAACTGGAGTTCTCCTGGAATTGGAGTTTCAGACGGTTCTCAGCCGCCATGTGGCTGCTGGGGATCGAACACGAATCCTCTGCAAGAGCGGTCAGTGCTCTAAACCGCTAGGCCATCTCTCCAGCCCCTCTTTTTTAATAGTTATCAAAATTCCTTCTAATGAGCTTGCTTTAGAACAATACTAAAACCTTCTTGAGTTAATCCACACAGGGTTATTTTATCTTTAAATTTCTTATAATTTGGTGACTGTGATTCTTTATCTAATTTTAGAATAGGAAAATAAGTCACTAAGTAATATATAACATATATTATTTCATATATATGGAAAAAGGGTGAAATTAGGATCTAAAACCTAATAAACTGTGAGAACTAAATCAGTTATTTGACTAATTAATCTTTTTAAAAATTTTTAAATTTTATTTATTTTTATTTATGTGTATGAGTGTACTGTCTGCATGTAGGTTTGTGCACCCGTGTTGTGCAATGCTGCGGAGGTCAGAAGAGGGTAGTGGATTCCCCTGGAACTGAAATTCTCCTGGAATTGGAGTTACAGACGGTTCTCAGCCGCCATGTGGGTGTTGGGGATCGAACCCGGATCCTCTGCAAGAACAGTCGGTGCTCTTAACCTCCTGGCCATCTCTCCAGCCCTGACTAATTAATCTTAATCTAATTATCTAAGTGTACTCTTTCAGAATAATTTGCAAAGTTTTAACTTTATTGAAATAAAAATTGCCTATTAGTTTAACTTATGACTACCAACTTTAGAATTAATCCTTAATTCATGGAATATAAAACACTAGTTTTGTTAAATATTCATGTTTCATACATGTTGTAGTTTGTCTTCCATTGATGTGACAGAACACTCTGACCGACACCAACTTGGGGAGGAAAGGGTTTATTCAGCTTACATATCCCGGGTCGTAGTTCATCACTTAGGGAGCCCAAGGCAGGAACTCAGGGCAGAAACCTGGAGGCTGGAGCTGAAGCAAAGGCCATGGAGGAATGCTATTCACTGGCTTGCTCTCCTGGCTCATGCCCAGCCTGCCTTCTTATACAGTACATAACAACCTGCCCAGGGTGGCACCACTCATTGTGGGCTGGGCCCTCCCCACACAGCTTGACAGTCAAGACAATACTCCACGGATGTGGCCACAGGCCAATCCAATGGAGCCAATTCCCCAATTGAGGCTCCCTCAGCCCAGGTGTGTCAAGTTGACACTAAAGCTATCCAGCACAATACATCTTAAAAACTCATGGCCTTGTGAAAACATTTTATCTTTCAAGTACTTTGTAGTTTTTTAGCGTGGATGAATCAAGTCTGTTACCTCAAAGGAAAAATACACAAAAATAATTTTCTTTTTTATTAATTTCTTCAGAATTTTTTAACATAATAATTTTATTGATGTTTTGAGAACAAAAATTTAAAGACTAAACTGTGTGATGCAGTAATATTTATATAAAATATTTTCTGCTGTTTCAGAGAAATACAAATATGGAAAAAGAACTAAAAATATATTTTCAACAAGCTGTTTCTGAGTCATGAGTTATCCAAACACATTAGTAAATTCACATTACAGTATCAAAAATATCAAAAATGCTTCACTTTTTGTCTTACTAAGTTTCAAATTAATTTATACTGAGAAGTAACAAATTAATAGCAGTGTACACCTCGTGATTTTTGCTGTAAGGCCAATTAAATTCATTTTCTTATGCATCAGTATTTCTTTTTTGAGATGTGTGTGTGTGAGAGTATGTCTTTAATGGGTATGAGTGTTGGGATCCATATACTACAGTTCACATGTAGAATTCAGAGATCAGCTTTGCATCTTCTTTGAGCTTGGTTCTCTCTTGTTCAGTGCCGTGTAAGTCAGGCTACAGGCCCAAGAATTTAGACAATTCTCTATCTGTCTTCCATCTCCCATTCGAAGTTCACCAGGATTACAGACCCTAATGCACTATTGATTCTCACTTTATATTGGTTCTGTGAATCCAAATTTAGGTACTTGGGCTTGTACTGAAAACCCTTTAGCCAATGAACCATCTACCCATCCTAATATTTCTTCCCCATTTAACCCATATTTTCTTTCAAATTTCATTGTATGTAAGACTCAATTCTCGATAGTTATCCAGCTTACATGAATGAACAGCTATAATACATATTCTCTTCAAAACATTAATTTTCCAGCTTAGAAAATTTGTGTTCCTTTTTTTTTTTAATTTTTAATTTTTATTTTTTTTATTTTATTTTTTATTTTTTTTATTTATTTTTAACTTATTTTTATTTTATTAAACTTTTTCCATACATCATACATCATTCCTCAATCGAATTTAGAGTTACTTCCCTCTCCATGCCCCCCCACCCCACCTGAGTTCCTGCACTCTGCCATACAATGTCCTGCATCTTGTTCTGAGTCTTTCCAGTTTTTTTTCGCAGTTCTTTTTCGTCTTCAGTTTTTTCCAGTTTGTTTCTTCCTAAACTTTGGTATTGCTCAAATATATGCATATAATATGGTTCCTATATATAGGGCATATGACATAGAAATATAATATAAATATATATATACATACATAAACACATACACATATCACTGAATTTTTTTGTTTGAGGATTTTTCCTTTTCTAAAAGTGTCATGTTTTCCTTAAGGAAGTGTTTTGAAGGTTCCTCCTTGGCAGCCCAAACATACCATCAATCCTGCCCTTGTGCTCCACACTGGGGTCTTTTTCCCTCCCATGGTCCCTCCAAAGTGAAGTCCAGTAGGCATGCGTCTTGTTTGATCTTCTGTCACTGAGCTCTTGAATACAGCCTGGTTAGTCCCAACAATGGCAGTCATACACTCTTGACAGGCTGAAATCCCCCACACATCTTCAGAACATATTTTTCATCCAATTTAGACATAGTCTTCTGCCGTCCCCCTTAACTGGGTATCCTTCCTCAGTAGTCCCCATCTGGTCTACACTCGGGCTAACCACACCGGGCACTTCAGCCATCCACAAGGAGTGATATACCCCCTCGATTTACCATCATCGTTGTTTTTTTCTTTTACAATTCTAAAATTCTCTGAGAAACATGATCGTATTGACAAATACCTTTCCTATTTCTATAAGGTTTACCCAGCCAATTCTGACAAGGTTCAGAGCTGGGAAGTGAACCTAAGAATTGCCGCATGATTGCGTTGCCTCTCTTAGTCTCTCAGGTGCCCCCATTATTTCCTCTCGTCAAAGCTAATACCGTGAATTTCCGATCTGTTTGTCTTACACCTACTTACTGCTGCACGAATTCCCATTGTGTAGATGTACCAACATTTTCTATATCCACGGGGGAGATATGGCTCATCGTCAGTTGATGGGTGGGCATATTAGATGGAAGTATCTTGGTTGGCTTTATAAGCATTAAATTCCAGCTCAAGCGCACTTGCTATTGTGAAGAGAGCGGCAATAAAAAACATGGCCGGTGCATGTAGCGCTGTGGTGCGTAAGTCTTGAGGAAGAAAAAAATAAAGAGCGGGCACGGTGAGCATGCCTTTATCCTATTTAATCCCAGCCTTGGGAGGGCAGAGGCAGGCGGATTGTTGTGAATTCAAGGACAGCCTGTCGACACTACAAAGTTCCAAGTTCCAGGACAGCCAGAGCCGACAGGAGACCCTGTCCTCAAAAAACAAAAATAAAGAAAATAATTTTAAAAAGTAAAAACAATAAAATAAATGCTGCAGATCTAAAAAAAAAAAAAAAAAAAAAAAAAGAAAAAAAGAAAATTTGTGTTCCACATAGCATATGAATTTAGTAAAGTTCTCATGCATTTTGATGATTATTTAATTTTCTTTTAGGACTGTTTGACACCTTTACTTATGGGATTTTAAGGCACTCTATTAAAAAAAATGTGTCCATTGTCTTGGATTCATTTCCACTTTGAAAATTACCATTTTTATGCCTAGCTCATCACAGCTTGGCTATCTCTAATTTGTACATATATGGTTCATTTTACATTTCTGAACAATTAAAATAAGAATGGGAAAAAGTGACTATCATTTATAGCCTGCTGGCACAGAACGAACACTTTGTAGAAAATTGCTTCAAATTGTTGATGGGATTGAAAGACTATCACAATGGCCTTCTTTATTTTCTGAATGTCCCTGTAAAACATGATCCAGATGAGATACTCTCTGTTGGGGAAACACTGAGAAGTTATGCATGACAATTCACATTGTTTCACAGCCCGATTTTCAGCTATATCAACTTATTCAGTGTATATGAATCCTATACCTGAAATCCTTCCTCCAGCCCTAAAATGAACAATCATCACACTATTCCATCCAGGATAAGGAACATCAAAGTGTAAGGGAATGAGGAAAGATGAGGTTTGGATCCACCTTATGTCTGTTTCAACCAGCCTCAGTATGTGTAAGAATAGTCTGCAACTGATGAGAATGATTTGTAAGTAGGAATAGAGTGTAATGTATCACTTTTCCAGCATTTGTTGGGAACCCCGTGGTCATAGGAGCACATATGAGTTTTTGGTTTGTGATTTCCACCTATTATTCAAGCACTGTAGGATATTTGGAAAATAGAAGTAAAAATAGCTGTTTCTTACATAGTGCTCCTACTGTTAAAAACTGCATATCCCAGCCAAATGAAATATATCTGAGCCAAAGACTCTGGCAAGAGTTATCTTCTACAAAGCAGCACACTATTGTGTCTCACACACTTGGTGAACAAAATATTTGAATGCTTTGCAGTCAACACAGTAAAATGCAGTGCAAATATTTATTGATGTAGACCTAAGAACTTTCAGTGTGGTATAATACATATTACATCATGAGAGAGTATCTATATTCCATGTTACTTTTACACTCTACAGAAATATATAAAGCACTTGAGTACCTTTGATGAATAAATATTGTTACTCATATATTTAAGAATTATGAAAAGGTCTCAGTCGTCAATATAATATCAGAAGAGGGAGAAATTTCTTCAGTTATTCAGATCCAAGTTGAAGAAGAAATCAGTCTTAATACTGATTGACTATAGCATGTAAGATAACTAGTACTATTTTATATCAAGAGAAATTGAAGAGTAGCTTCAATATATCATGGACTCAAATCACACTAAATAATCCAACAGAACTTCTATGTATATTAGAAAGCATGATATCTGCTTTGCAGGGCTATATTTGAAACTGCCTGAAAAATATTTTACTAGTGGCCAACCCTTAGGGTCATTGTAACAACTTTATAAATACACTTTATAAAATGAGAAATATATTTTATATACAATACACAAAGCTAAGTACACTAGAAACACTAGGCTGAGTCTTATTCTGAGATTCTAAATTCCCCAATGGAGAGAATGATTTATATCCAAACGATCTTCCAAAGTGAGGTTTTAGTCACACTCTGTGCTGACTGTATATTCCTGACCTTGCATATGGGGACTATTAATTAGTCTAGTGTATTTATCTAGCAATAATACTCGACTCACAACCAGCAAAGTATCAGTGATAGATCTTGGTAGGATTTCTCTCATTTGAGTAATTGCTTATCTACCTCAGCTTACAGTCACCAGCTCTGTTTTTATTTTTTCCCAAATTGTAACTCTTTCCCTCCTCTACCTATATTTGCATCATAAAACGGTCCATGCATTTATTTGTGACTTTCTGAAATTATAACAAAAAAATTGCCAAAAAATCATCTAAGCTCTCACTGGATACATTCTTACTTTTATTCCTTTACTTTATTTTTTTAAATATATTTTATTTGTTTTTACTTTAGGTATATGAGACTATTGCCTGCATCTGTATAAATGCACCCATATCCTGAAATGCCCTCAGAGGTCAGAAGAAGGTATTGAATCCCCTAGAACTGGAGTTATGGATGGATGTTAGCTGCCACGTGTGTGCTAGGAATCAAACCTGGGTCCTCTGCAAGAGCATCCAGTGTCCTTAGCTGCTGAGCATCTCCCCAGCCTCATTCTTATTTTTTTTTCTGCTATCCACTTATTACTTCTTGCCGTAACTTTATTTTAGTCACAGATAATATTTGTTACTTATGTGTAGCCTCAATATATTATGTGCAAACATGGTCATAATCCTGACTGCACTCAACCTGTGAATGATTTTTGTCTTACTATGTTGTATGAAGAAATTGGTTCTATGGTATATTCATTATGTGAATTATCAATTAATTACAATTTTCCTACTTTAAACATTCATATTAAAACTTCATGTGGGCCGGGCGTGGTGGCACATGCCTTTAATCCTAGCACTTGGGAGGCAGAGGCAGGTGGATCTTTGTGAGTTCAAGGCCAGCCTGGTCTACAGAGTGAGTTTCCAGGACAGCTGGAGCTACAGGGAGACCCTGTCTCGAAAAGACCCCACCCCCCAAAAAAAAACCCTTCATGTCTAGTAAAAAAGTACCTTCCCATAGAACCAGAGAAACTGAAGTTATTAAAGGAGCCTCTGGAGTTACTTTGACAAGGATTAGATAAGTTGAACTCCTTAGGTGCTTTATAAGTTTACTGAATTACTGGTCTTTCAGACAGAAATAATGCATTTAGTTTACTCCTGTCAAGGAAGAAGACTAATTTCATCTTTCTGTCCAGAGAGATGAATGGATGCAACAAAAATTCAGAAACGGCTTAGATGTATTACTACACAGCTCATTGACCGTTCTCTCAGTGCTTTATTTAAGAATGATGGCTAGCCAGTGTCAAGTTTCACTGGTGAACTGATTCCTAAACATTACTTTCAACTATGCTTTCCTTAAGAAGTCAAAAAATGGGAGCTGGAGAGATGGTCTAGCGGTTAAGAGCGCCAGCTGCTCTTGCAGAGGACCCGGGTTCGATCCTCAGCAACCACATGGCGGTTGAGTCTTTGACTCCAGTCCCAGAGGAATCTGAAGCCCTCTTCTGACCTCCACAGCATTGCACGACACGGGTGCACAGACCTACATGCAGACAGTACATTCATACACATAAAAATTAAATAAAAATTTAAAAATATTAAAAAAATATGAAAAGGTCGAAAAATAACTTCAATGACTTGTTAAAACCCCAAACATGTAAATTTGCAGCTAGCAATGACTCCAATGAATTTAATACTTAAATTGCTTACCTGTAGATGGAATTGTAGTAAGTTATTACACATGGTTTTTAGTTTTCCCTGCAGTAAATTATATCCCCTTTATATTAACAAAAATTAAATTTGTAAGGTCCTTATGAATTAAATTTCATTTGTTATATTTGAAACCTATAAGAATCCAAATGTTTACAGCTCTAATTATCCTAAAAATAATATTAACAAATATGACACCAAACCCAATTGTTTGAAAACTTTCTGCAATCATTATATTTAAAATAGATTAATGTAACAATTTTAATTTCATCTTCCTTCTCTAAGTAAGATAATATGGACTTTCTTTCCCAAAGAGCAAGCTATTTATATTTAGGTAAGAAAAAAACAACAACAACAGAGAAAAGCATAGTGACTCATATTATAGTTGTTAAAGCTGTGAACATTGGTAGTCTGTCATTCCCATTGTATATCATCTTGTAATTTCCTCTCAGTTATCTTTTAGTTCACACTGAGTAATTCAGACTGGATTTGTCTTCAAAAATATGTTCTTACACACTTTTAAACAAACCTACAGTTTCAGAAACTGTTTCTAACTTTGTACGGATCTATTACTCTGAGCACAAATTTTAGCTGTGCAAAATGTTGAAGGAGAGTATGCTATGCCATGCTTTAGATTTCTGGATATGTTGACCAGACTCCAGTGAACAAATTTGCACAGAGGGACATCTTGCTTCAAAAACTCGAATCGCTGGAACTTAACATGGATGCTCTAATGCATGAGTTCTGATGGAGAGTTGAGGGCATGGAGGGAGGCCCTAAATTTGAATAAATATTAGATTTAAAAAATGATATGTTCTTCTCTAATCAATCCTAAAGAGGATAAATGATGCTCTGATGTCCAAGATGCATGTGAAATTTCAGGTTATCTGAAAATGTCCTTCTAGCAGTTATAAACAACTAAAAATTTCAAGAAGTACTTTTATTATTGAGACAGTGTTCCAAGGAATATTTGAATAATTCCTGGAGATTTCGTGATACATTGCTTGAAAGAACTCGAAATTATTCTGTGGATAGTTAAGTTTGTTTTTCATGGTACTTATCAAATAGTACATATATATGATATAAGCAATAGTACATACATATATATATATGTATATAATTTCCATCTATGTGGAATTTGATGCACAGAGTATAGACTAAATATCAAAATATCATATCATCTATCTAAGTATTTTAATTAATGTTGCCAGTATAATTCCCAGCCTTTCTACTTTTTATTTAGTGCCATCTTCATTTAATTGGATTTTTGTGATTTTCATACAATAGACTTTGATGGAAGTTAAACCACTCCCATTTCAGCACCTCCCTATCACTTCCTACCCATTTTAATGTACTGACTTTTAGAGACCTATTTGTGTCTCCAACTACCCCTCAATTGTGAATCCATACAGTGGGCCCAAAAAGTGTCCCATAGGTCTTTATTTATTTCCTCATGCCTTCCATAAACTATTTTCTATCAATCTTTTCTGGGACCACATTCTATATGTTATTCACCTCTCTCATTTTATACTCTGTTTCTGTCTAACAGGTATTAAATTTGAGGATTTTTTCAGTAGTTCCATGCCAAATTTGGGCCAGAGAGGTCATAAACATGAAATTATATTACCTCAAGCTATTGGTTAATTAATCTTTTTCAATGGCATCCTGAATCAATTCTATTCTATTGCTTTCTGGTTTCAGTGGTTAAAAAAGTAATTCTTGTTTTGTTTAGCTTAAATCCAATATCATATTCTGTTTAATGATTTTCATTTTTCTTTTAAGCTCAAGTTTAAATTGTGGCCTGGTGAGCTTTCCTGAAAAGGAACAGTATTCAGCTTTCCAACCTGTTTCTCTAGATTGCTTTTCGTCACTTACTTCTCTCAGGTCACAAAACCCTTTATTATTCTAGGAAGAAGGCATGAAAGAAAATGCACAAATTTTTCCAGTTGACACCTTTACATAGTGTCTGTATCTTTTATAGAGAGATACAAAGCTTGGCTTTCATTGAGGTATAAATGTGGACTCAAGGCTTCTCTTTTGTTTTCTCCTTTGCTTTGCTGGGGATGGAACTCAGGGCCTCACGGAGGCTAGGTAGTCACATTACCTTTTAGCTGTGTGTGTGTGTGTGTGTGTGTGTGTGTGTGTGTGTACATATGTGTCTGTGTGTATGAGAGGAGTATAATTTCACCACCGTACCAAAAAAAAAAAAAAAAAAAACAAGATTCAAAAGTGTTCAACAGAGAGTTTTAACGAAGAGTTAAAAAAATTTTTTTTTGACCCATACCTCCAATTTTCCTCTGCTTGCTTCTTCTTGGTCATTTCTCAGGTTGAAATTTAGGCCTAACTTTCAAGAGACCTTCCCTGAGCCTTGAGGACTAAGGTTCCAGAACACTGTACTCTACTGTAATTGTTTACTTCTTATTTTTTAATTATTTTTAAGGGATTCACAATATAAGAGCGCAGTTGTTTTCAGATCACATTGACGTTGCTCAGTTTGCCATACAATTAGGTAATTGGTGTTAGCATCCACAGACGAGGGATACTATTAATCGTTTGTTTTTTCTGGGACTGTTACTTCACTCAGCATGATATCTTCTAGCTCCAGCCACTTACCTGCAAAGCTCATGATGACATCTTTCTTTACTGCTGCATAGAACTCCATTGTGTAGATGTTTAAGTTAATTTTTTTTATTGAGCACATTTCATACAAAATTTCTTAGTCAAATTTAGAATCATTCCCCTATCCATGCCCACCCCTTGCACCCCTGGCCCGAGCTCATGGAATCTGTCATACATGTTAAGTCCTGCCTTTCTTCTTTTTCTCAGTCTTTTATAAACATTTTCGATGCAGAAGTTTACAGTTTTGGCCAGTTCTTTGAATAGGATTTCTCTCTTCTTTTTTTATTCCCTTTAATTTTATATTATTCCAAAGTATGCATATATTTACTCCACACATAATTAAAAATTATGAAGTCTGAAAATAAACTATAGGTTAATTCCAAAACACATTTAGGGATTCACATTTTAACAGTAAAGTTGCATGCATGTAAAAAAGTATAAATTTATATTTTTTAAAAAAATACGAATACATATATTCCACCCATATATGGTAATTACAATGTGTGAATACAAGTGGTAGGTCAATTCTAGAGCCCATTAAGAGATTCACATTATAATCGCACAGCTGCTTTCAAATATAATGAAATATAATAATAAAGTTGCTCAGTTTGCCTGCCAACTGGGGATTTGGTGTTAGCATCCACACTTAGCATAATGGCTTCAAGTTCCATCCATTTACCTGCAAAGCTCATGATGTCATCTTTCTTTACCGCTGCATAGAACTCCATTGTGTAGGTGTACCACATTTTTGTTTTCCAGTCATCTTTTGAGGGGAATTTGGGTTGGTTCTAGCTCTTTGCTATTGTGAAGAGAGTTGCAATAAATACAGCCCTGGATGTATCTTTGTGGTAGGATGTGTCTTGTGGGTATATACCCAGGAGTGGTATGGCTGGGTCAGGTGGTAGGCTCATTTTGAGTCTTTTAAGTATTCACAGTGGTTGTATGAGTTTACATTCCCACCAGCAGTGGATGAGTGTTCCCCTTTCCCCACAACCTCCCCAGCATTTGGTGTCTTTTGTTTTCATCTTGACGAGTCTTATTGTAGTGAAATGATACCTTAGTGTGGTTTTAATTTGCATTTCCTTAATTATTAATGATGTTAAACAGTTTTTAAGATGTTTCTCAGACATCTTTACTTCCTTACTGGTGAAGTCTCTGTTCAGCTCTTTACTCCATCTTTTGAGGAGGTCATTTGTTTTCTTACTTCTTTGTTTTTTTAAGTAGTTTATGTTCTGTCAGATGTATAGGTGGTGACGGTTTCCTCCCACTCTGGGTTTTCTCTTCACTTCCTTGATTGTTTCTTTAGCTGTACAAAAGCTTTTGAGTTTGATGAGATCCCACTTGTCCGCTATTTTCCTTATTTCCTGTGCAGCTGCTGTTTGATTCAGAAAGTCTTTTCCTATGCCTATGTCTTGTAGGTGGCTGCCTACTTTTCCTTCTATCACCTTCATGGTTTCGGATTTCAGGTTAGGATATTTGATCCACTTGGAGTTGATTTCTGTACAGGGTGAGAGGTAGGGGCTTAATTTTTTCTTCTGCAAATGGTGATCCAGTTTTGCTAACACCATTTGCTGAAGATGCTATCTTTCCTCCATTGAGCATTTTGGCCCATTTGTCAAATATGAGGTGGCTGAAGTCATATGAGCTCAAGTTTGGATCTTCAATTTTGTTCCCTTGCGTCAATGGGTCTGTTTTTTTTTTGTTTTTTTTTCCAGTACCAGGCTGTCTTTATGACTATAGCCCTGTAATATAGCTTGAAGTCTGGTAAAGTAATCCCCCTGTACTGCACTTTTCCCTCAGTGTTGCTTTAGCTATTCAGGGTTGTTTTGTTTTTCCATATGAAATTAGGGATTTTTTTTCCAAGTCTGTGAAAAAGCTCATGGTGATTTTGATTGGGATTGCATTGAATCTGCATATTAATTTGGGTAGAATGGACATTTTGACTATATTAGTTTTTCCAATCCATGAGCATGGGAGTTCTTTCCATCTTTTGATGCCATTTTCAATCTCCCTTCAGGGTTTTAAATTTTTTGTTGTAGAGGTCTTGGTGTCTTTGGTTAGGTTTATTCCCAGGTATATTTTTTAATTTTCAGGCTATTGTGATTGGGAAGGTCTCCTTATATCCCTTCTCCAGTTGCTTATTGTTGGTGTAAATAAAGGCTATTAATTTTTCTAGGTTTATTTTGTATCCCATCACTTTACTGAAATTTTTAATCTTTTCTAGGAGTTTTCTGGTGGAAGTTTTAGCATCGCTTAGGTAAACTATCATGCCATCTGCAAAAAGTGGTAGTTTTACTTCCTCTTTTCTGATTAGTACTCCTTTAATTTTGCTCTCTCACCTTATTGCCCTAGCAAGCATTTCAAGCACTATGTTGAAGAGGAGTGGCAATAGTGTTCCTGCCTTTAAGGGGATTGCTTCTAATTTTTCTCCATTTAGGTTGATGTTGGATGTGGGTTTCTTGGATATGGCTTTGATTACATTGATGAATGATCCCTCCAGTCCAATTCCCTCTAGGACTTTAAGCATGAAGGATGCTTGATTTTGTCAAAAGTGTTTTCTGCATCGATTGAGATGATTGCGTGTTTTTTTTGTCTTTCAGTCCATTTATGTGTTTTATGATATTTATTGATTTACATATGTTGAACCATCTCTGCATCTCTAGTATGAGTCTTTTTGATGTGGGTCTGTATGCAATTTGCAACTATTTTGTTGAGAATTTTTGCATCTGTCTTCATTAATTATATGGGTCTATGGTTTTCTTTGTTGTGTGTGTCTTTGCCTGGTTTTGGTATTAGAGTGATGCTGACTTCATAGAAGGAATTTGGGATATTTCCCTCTGTTTGTATCCTTCTGAAAAGTTTGAGTAGTAATGGTTGTAAGACCTTTTTAAATGTTTTGTAGAATTCTGCTGTGTTACCATCTGGGCCTGGGCTTTGTTGTTGTTGTTGTTGTTGTTGGGAGGCTTTTTATTACGTCTTCAATTTCCTCAAGTATTATGGGTCTGTTTAACCTGTCAATCTCTTCTTGGTCAAGCTTTGGTGAATCCTAGGATTTCAAATATTCATCCATTTCTCTTAGATTTTCAAATTTAGTAGAGTATAGGTTTTTGAAATATTCTTGTATGATTGTTTGGATCTTTTCTTTATCTGTTGTGATGTTTCCCCTTTCATCATGAATGCTATTGATTTGGAGTTGCTCTTTCTTTCTTTTGGTTAACTGTGATAGAGGTCAGTCTATTTTGTTTATCTTTTCAAAGAACCAGCCTTTGGATTCATTGACTTTTTGTATTGTTTTCTTTGTTTCTATTTTGTTGATTTCTCCTCTGATTTTTGTTATTTCTTCCTGTCTTTTGGGTTTAGGGTTCATTTGTTGTTGTTTCTCAAGTGTTTTTAGCTGCAGTGTTAGATCGTGTATTTGTTCTCTTTCTGTTTTTCTTAATGTGGGCACTTAGGGCTATTAATTTCCCTCTTAGGACTGATTTTAATGTATCCCACAGGTTTTGTTGTGTTGTGTTGTGTTGTCGTTTTCATTTAGTTCCAGGAATGCTTTTATTTCATTCTTTATTTCTTCCCTGACCTATTCATTATTCAAGATTGTGCTGTTTAGTCTCCATGTGCTTTTATAGATAGTAGGGCTTAACCTGGTGTTAATATTGAGCTTTATTGCACTGTGATCTGATAGTATGAATGAAGTAATTTCAATTATTTTGTATTTGTTGAGATTTCTTTTGTGTCCCAATATGTGGTTGATTTTGGAGAATGTTCCATGGGGCACTGAGTAGAAAGTATATTCTATGGTGTTTGGGTAGAATATTCTGTAGATATCTATTGGGTCCATTTAGTGTATTGTATTGTTCAGTTCTGATGTCTCTCTGTTTATTTTTTTGTCCAGTTGACCTATCCATGGGACTCAGTGGGGTATCAAAGTCCCCCCACTATTAGTGTGCTGGCATTAATCCATGTCTTGAGGTCCTGAAGGATTGTGTTTATAAAGTTCACCGCACCAGACTTTGGTGCATAAATACTTAAGATTGTGAAATCTTCTTGGTTAATTGTTCTGTTGATAAGGATATAAAGACCCTCTTTGTCTTTTCTGATTAATTTTACTCTGAGGTCTATTTTTTCTGATATTAGAATAGCAGCTCCTACTTGCTTTTTTGTACCATTTGCTTGGAATATTTTTTTTTCCATCCTTTCACTCTAAGGTGGTGTCTGTCCTTGAGGGTGAGATGGATTTCTTGTAGGCAACATATAGATGGATTCTATTTCTTAATCTATTCTCCCAGTCTATGTCTTTTGATTATGAAGGTTAGAACATTAATATTTAAGGTTATTATTTAGAGATGCATGTTGTTTCCTTTCAACTTATTTTTCATTTGCATTCTTGGTCTAGGTATTTATTTACTCTGTTACGCATTTGTTAATTTCTTTCTTGGGTTGCTTGAGGATAGTTGCTCCTTTCCTCTGTTCTTTGAATATCTTCAAGTATTTTCTGAAGTGTTGGCCTTTTTGACATGTGTTCTTTCATTTTGCTTATGTCATGAAAGATTTTTCTTTCTCCTTCAACCATGATTGACATTTTTGCTCGGTATAGTAATCTGGGTTGGCATCTAAAGTCATTTAGCACTGGGAATAATTTGGTCCATGTTCTTCTGGCTTTCATAGTTTACACTGAGAAGTCAGTTGTAATTCTGATAGGTTTCCCCTTATATGTAACTTGTTTTTCTCTTGTGGCTTTCAGTATTTTGTCTTTGTTTTGAGCATCTAGTGTTTATTTTTTTCTAAACTTTTTTTTATTTTTATTTCATAAATATGAGTGTTATCCTTACATATGTATAAGTACACCATGTTATACAGTCCTGATGGTGGTCAGTAGAGGGTAGAATCCCCTGGAAGTGGAGTCATAGACAGCTATAGTCATAGACAGTTGTTAGCCACCATGTGTGTGCTGGGCTTCAAACCTGGGTCTTCTGCCAAAATAGCCAGCACTCTTAACCACTGAGCCATATCTCCAGCACTCTTAACCTCTGAGCCATCTTGACCACTGATCCCTCTCTCCAACACTCTTTTTTTTTGTATTTTTGAGACAGGGTCTCCCTTTAGTCCCAGCTGGCCTGGAGGTCACTGTGTAGGCCAGGCTGCCCTTGAACTCACAGAGATCCCCCTGCCTCAGCCTCCTGAGTGCTGGGATCAAAAGTTTGCACCATCACACCTGGCTACATCTAGTGTTTTAACTATGATATGGCGTGGGGAATTTCTTTTCTGGTCTTACCTATTTGGTGTTCTGTTTGCTTCTTGTATTTTTATGGGTTTGTCTTTTTTCAGTTTGGGGAAATTTTCTTCTATTATCCTGTTGAAGATCTGGTCAATAGTGTTGTCTTGGGATTCTTCTCCTTCCTCTATCCCTATGATGCAGATATTTGGTCTTTTTATAGTGTCCCACACTTCCTGGTTGTTCCACTCTTATGCTTTTTATTTATTTTTTATTTTTCCTAATCTTTACTTGAGGTTTCTAGCTGCACTGTGTTATCCCATAGGTCTGATATTCTTTTTTTTCTGCTTCATCCTTTCTGCTTCTGAGGCTTTTTCCCATCCTTTCCTGCTGATTGGATGAATATTTAATTTCCTTTTTCATTTCATCCTGTGATTTCTTCAGTATGTCCATGTCCTGTTGGAGCTATTCATTCTTTTCCTATAGCTCCTTGCTTCACTGGTCGGTTTCTTTTTTCCTTCCAGCCCGAGATCTTTTCAGTCTTTCCACTTCCTTCTGGAGTTTGTATTTATCTCCCTCTAGTTCTTTTTGGAGTTTGTATTTCTCTCCCTCTAGTTCTTTTTGGAGTTTGTCATTCTTTCCCTTTAGTTCTTTCCAAGTTTATCATTCTTTCTTTCTAGTTCCTTCATGAGTTTTTCATTCTCTCCCTTTAGTTCTCTGATTTGTTCTTTATATTCTTTGATTTCTTTGAATATGTCTAAGGTCAGTGTCTTGGTTTCCTTCCAGGGAGTCCTCATTGTTGGGATCTTCTACAGGACTGGTTGAGTTTGGCAGGGATTTATTATAAGCTTTTCCCATATTGTTGTTTTTCCGTTGTGTCTTTGGCATGTGGATTTGTTTTATTCTTTCTTTGTTTGTTTGGCTTCTGTTACTAATCTCAAATATTAATATGGAGAACTGGTTTATTACTCAGTTTGCTTCCTGTTGGTTTCTTCCTCAGCTTTGGCTGTGCAGCCTAGAATCACTGACACTACTGGATTTTCCCAGCCACAGCAAACCACAACACCAGCAGCCTGTCCTCTCCACCACAGTACCAGTAGCTTAGTCTTGTGTGTTGGAGGGTGTTACTCCTTTGGCCGGACCATACCTGGCCACTGAGTGTGTGCACTGCTGTCTGTCCCTCTATCCATGCACACAGTTCTTCTCTATGGTTCTAGAGTTGGGCAGAAGATGCCCTGGGTGGGCAGCAAGGCTGCACTCCAGACACCCACCTGGTCACCGAGTGTGTGCCACAAAGAGATTTTTATGAGCCTATGTAGTGGGGACTTGACTTTCTGATTTTTAGCTTTCTGTGAAAATTTGAATGTATATATATGTCAATAATATCTATATGTTCACATTATATATACGTTACATTTATGCATATACATAGATATATATATAGAGAGACTCTATGTAAGTTCATACTTAAGGTTATGTTATGCCTGAAAATATTCACTCTTTACTAGAAGTGTTAAGTATTTAAGAATTGTAGATTAATAATTTTCTCAGGAGATAATATTCTTCTTATACAATACTCACATTACTATTGAATTTTTGATCTTGAGCTTACCTATCCCCTCCTAAAGTAAATATTGTATATTTTTATGGTGAGTTTAATAAATATTGTATGGGATATTCAATTTCTTAAAGAAGTAATTTCGTAAATCATTATTTCACAGTTTCCTACTTTTCTTTTCTTTGGAACATTTATTCACATTTAAGGTATATTTTCATTCTAATTTTCTGTTCTTTATTTCATGCAAGGTACATATTCATCCACAGTTTCTTAAGCTGGCTGCACTTTTAGTGTTTTTCATATTATAACACAAAACGGTAAAGCATAATTATTTGAGTAATCAATTCATCATGGAGATGGCTTTCCTTTCTAAAATAAAAATCATTGCATTTTTAATTTTGATGAAAATTACTGGGAAGCACATTGAAGATAATTGTATAAAATTTGCCTTCTTTTCAGGTTCTTTCATTTACAAAAATCATAGTAAACTATCTTAATTGTGTCTTTTCTTGGTACTCATTGCTAAGATTATGCTTCACTCAAATTTTCAGGATTGATACTGTTAACATCCTTCTAACTTGCCTCAGAATTGGTATTTCGCTCTAGGTGTATCATTCTGGTTATTTCTGAGGGATTAGCTGAAACATGGAATAATATCTTACAACAGTTGAGCAGTATTTTCAAATCATATCAAATATATGATTATGGCTCAGGAATTCCTTCTAATTCTACTGTGTGATAGCAGGTTGAGTATTGTAAAGAGTTCTATAAATTCCACATGTTTGGCATCCCATTCATTTCTGGCTAATATGATATTTAGAATTAGAAAGATGTTTATGCCTTTACTACTTCAAAGAAGCTTGGAATGATAAGTTTTTCATTGCCTGAGATAATCAAATGATCCGTGCAAATCACTCTTTTATTGACTGCCAGGTCGAGCTAAGACCAAACCCTGGCTAAGATCTAATTTGACACCATATGCTACAGAATATTGTTTCTTGCAGTCTATTTAATCTTATGAATGTACAAAAGTTATATTTATAAGCATAAATTTGAAACCAGGGATGTGATTTATCATTATGCTGTTATGTTATTTTCAATTCTATTACATTTCTACATATGTACACTGAAGTGTATGCTGTTTTTCCTTCAGCCAGAGAAATCCCCACATTCAAACAATGTATCAGCAGGCAATTACTACATACTGTGGTTGGAAGGCTTCTGCATGCACCTGTCACAATGCTGACATTTTATCCTTAGAGATCCATGTCTCTGGAGGAGCTCTGTATAGGCTTAAAATAGTCACTCCTACAATATGGAAGTCTCTGATTATAACCAAGAGCACTGTTATATGAATGAGTATACGAAGTAACTTCTGGTGGACTTTTTAACTATAATAAGTGAAGCAATGTTTGGGTACAGGGCAAAATCTTGGTAATCAATCTTAGACTATTTCAACAGACATATCAAAACTTCTTCAAATAATATCTCATGTTATTCTTCTTATATTTTAATACAAATGTTTAAGGAAATTCACAAAAGTTATTTCTCTAGTGATTATACTTTATTTTCAATTTCTATAGTAAATATAATTTTAACTGCTTGAATTTTTGTTTTCCTTGTATAAAAATTATTTTTATATCATTCATCCAATCACCAAACAAGATTTGGAGTTTTACAAAAGGAGTTGACATTCAGCATCAAATAACATGGACAGAATCCCTGACCTCATTAGACCTAAGAATAAAAGTAAATGTACACATAATTAATAGAAAATTACAATATTACTTGCTAAAATAAATTTAAATACAAGATATAGGAATGATAAAATGAGGTAATTTTTAATGTTAAATAGCTTCATTTAAATATGCTTTACCCAAATTTAAATATTAAAATATCATACTTACCATAAATATATGCATTTATATCAGAGGTGGGTAGTAAGATCAGGGAGCTAATGGTTTTAGAACATAGTACACTTGAATCAAAATGTACTTATGAAGCCCATAACTTTTATTTATTTTTATTTTTTTTTAAATATTTAAAAAAAATTTTTTATTAATTTTATTTATTTCCGTATGTGTATGAATGTACTGTCTGCATGCAAGTCTGTGCACCCATGTCGTGCAATGCCACGGAGGTCAGAAGAGGGTCTCGGATTCCCCTGGAACTGGAGTTCTCCTGGAATCGGAGTTTCAGACGGTTCTCGGACGCCATGTGGGTGCTGGGGATCGAACCCGGGTCCTCTGTAAGAGCGGTCGGCGATCTTAACCGCTAGGCCATCTCTCCAGCCCCAGCCCATAACTTTTAATAATGAATTACAGCTAAAATAAAAAAGAATAACAATAATAATTATGCCTCGAAGTGATTAAAATAAAACATTGATGTGATGTAGCTCAGATCCTAGAGAGTACCGAGAATGGGAAGAGATATTTAGATATCTAGCACATTTTCCTTTTGTTAGATGTCTGTAATTTCATTTATACTTGAACTACACTATATTCTAGGTTGACTTTGCTGAAGAATAATAATATTCAATATCTTTCATGTATCTTATATCTTTGTTTATTCATACATATGCATATTATTCATATATCTAATAATCTATCAATAATATTATAAAATCCAAGATCATTTTGAAATCCAAATCTGATCTTTGAGAAGGAGTTTTATAAAGTGCAATATGCTCAGGCCTAGGCCCTAATATGAAGGAGCACTTAAAGAATTCCCAGTAAGATTTATGCCCCATTCTTTACCTTTATAAGTGTCCTTTTCAAGGTGAATTGATCCATAAAGGTAGAACTTGCAATCTCTTCAGCATGTTATTTATACTTGAAAAGTGTTACATTATCCTAATCATACTTACACTAACAATCAAGATTAATTACTGCTATATTAGGGTTACTTATTCTTTGTTCTACTGCAGCAGTACCACAAATCTAATTGTACAATTTCCATAATCCAAATTGTAAATGAAAGTAGGGAGTGGAAATAATCGCACAAAAGCTGGGTAAAATTGTATTCAAAATAAATCCTTAACCAGATGGTTATCTAAAATTCTCTTCTTGAAAGGAGCTGATTCTGAACAGATTGTGTATGCATCTCACTGGTGGAAGTAGATTATCTGTCTTGAATTGGATTGTGATGACGATGACCCTATTCTAAGTAAACCAAATCTCTTGAACTATATAATGAGATCAAGAGGAACATTCTGCCTGAGAACGACACATTGCTGCAACTCAGATGATTGTGCTAATGTTTTTGCTAGCCTCTTCCTTTGATGTACACCATACTGTGGCTTTTTCCTATAGGCACTCCTGATCCTGTAGTTCTGTGTACTAATTCGTTTATTTTTATTTTCATAAACATAGCTGAATGAGTGGCCGAAAGCTGCGCAATCTGTCTTACAAGAAGGTGAATCTGGAAGAATCTAGAATCTTCACTTACTATGCATCAGGAATTGCAGAAAATCTGCTAAGAGTAAACATTTAACTAATTCATTTTTATTTCTTCTTTGCAGGCTGTGAGGAAGCAAAAGTTGCTTGAACAGAGTATCCAGACTGCCCAAGAGATTGAAAAATCCTTACATGTAATTCAAGAATCTCTTGAATTCATTGACAAGCAGTTGGCAGCTTATATTGCTGACAAGGTGGACGCAGCCCAAATGCCTCAGGAAGCCCAGGCAAGTATAAATACCTGGGAAGAACCTTTGTTTGTATTTCTTAATTTCTTTTACCCCAACAGACTGCTGTTGAATTTATTACTTAAGGATTTTTGATCCTGGTTAAGTATTTTTTACTTAAGGATTTTTAAATAAATTGTGCCTAGGGTTGTATATATTAACCTATTTGACTATTTGGAAGTAAGAGCTCAATAAAGTCAATATTAGAATGTTAAGATATATTTTCCAGAATATAAAATATAACCAATTGAATTAGAGATACTGAAAAACAGGAACATTGACATCTGATGTTCATGAAGGTTTTCAGACCATACTCAAGTTGAGAGAAAACCCAGCAATCTAAATGGCAACAAAAATATTTCATGGCACCCTTAACAGTATTCTAAATCATTTGTTATCAATTTTTATTTGGTATGGTGGAATTAGAAGTCCTATAATCTGTTTTCATTTTAAATTAATATGCTGTGTAATTAATAATACAGTCAGAAACATTCCTCTTACTTCTACTGATCATTCTATGTACAGTCACATGTCCCATGCTTTCAATCCAAATTATGAAATGTTTCTAATTATAATTTCTGGAATGAGATTTAAAGTAGAAATGAAATCAAATGTAAATTAATTTGAAATCACTAACCTATTCCACATTCTAGTAAATTTTTGCCTTGGTAAGAAGTTTAAATGACAGTTTCTGTTTTTGAATTACACATAAATGGACACAAATCACATGCATATTTTTATTTAAATGGATGATAGGAAGGTGAGGTAGGTATTTTTCAAATTCTATGTGCACAATATAAACCTAACAACAAAGTATATCTTAGATATCCATGAAATGATGTAAGTGGCACTAGAATGAAATCTATAATTCCCGCATTCCACTTCCAGCTGATTGACAAAGTTTCTGGAAGTCTTTCAATTTAAAAAGCAATTTGGGTGTAAAATATTGGATTATAGATCATTGCTACAATTGCCATCACACTGAATGACTCACACTTGAGTTGTTACATAAATATATATGTGTGTGTGTATACACATATATCATATTATCATTATTTATGTTCAACACAAAAATTCCCTGATCATGTAGGGCACAGGATAGATAATTTCCATAGGGTTAAATATTCCAGAGGAATGGATTCCTAGTGGAATACATACCATTACAGTAGATGAAGAAGGTAGTTCATTTTGGCAAGATTTTTGGTGATAATATCTGGATTGTGATAGCCAGAACAATTACTGGAGTTAAAATGAGGTATAATAGCAAACATTTGAATATTTAATAACTTCGTTAATAATGAAGTTATTATATATTTATATATATATTATATATATATTTATATATATTATGTATATATATATTTTTTAAACCTATGCAAATTGAGTCAAGAATTAAATATACCTACTACTATCCAAATTTGACTCACACATAATAATCAGGCATATTTTACCATAGGTATGATAATGATGAGAAATTGATAGTGAACTGAGAAATACATGTTTATAAATTAAATGCAAAGTAGTACTTCTACCTTTTTTAAAATTTAGTGACATACCCCTGGAGGAATGTTTGATTAAAGGCTGCTCAAAATTTTCTGAATAGAAGTTAGGAAATGATTTTAATCGTATAATTACTGAACATTAAAATTAGCGACAAATTACACTTTAAATATATAAAAACTCAATTTTGAGGTTAAAGATGAAATCCTAAGTAGTTTATTTGAGACAGACTAAAGGTATTGCTTTAGGAAAAAATGGGACTTTTAGGTAAAGAAAAGGTTGCTTGGTTGAAAAGACTGTGATATGGGATCTTGGGTTTGTTCCTTTATTTAGACACAGAGAGTACTATAAACATATTATCATATACTAGTTATGTTTTTCATTCTCAAGTTGGAAATCTATAATAAAATGTTATTAATTATCTTAGGTGAATACTATTTTTAAATAAAATCATGCTTAAATTAATACATATCAAATAGACTTTAGGAAAGACTTCAGAGTACTAACAAATTAGTCCATTTTTGTGTATCTCTGGTTGCACATATGTTTTCCAGATATTTCTTTTCATTGAATTGTAACATATAACACTAGGAAATGCAAGGCAACAGACAACTATAGAAGATTCCTGTGTTCCAATATTTTGTTTTAGGTGACAGTAAATTCATTGTTTTCTGGAACAGAGGTATCAAGGACTAAATTTAGTTGAAGGATTGCATTTCCTAAATAAATATTTGAAGGTCTTGTGGAATATAGAATTACATAGCACAGACATCTATGAAATAAGAGTTTAGGCACATTGTGTCAGACCCACTCAGAATGCCAGAAAGATCACATTTTCTGAAGTTAGGGTGTGTAATAGAAATGAACTTTAAGGGGTTATATAAGCCAAAAGCCTGAAATATGCTCTTTACAGTTAGATAACAGTTTATTACCAATTAAAAGATTAGTAGTCTATGTTTTTGCTGTCTGAAATTCTATTATTTTGACTTCTCACTGAGAAAGAAGAAAAAATGCATGCTTTGCCATGGTTAGTATTTTAAATATGAGCTTATTTTTCTTTGAGATGCTGATCCTGGATATTTGTGAGTGTCTGCCTCCACCATGTGGTGCACTGCTAGCTTTGCTACTAAATCTGGTTTGCTAATAGTTTCTCTTTTTTCCATTCTGAGATTTAGATCCTCCTAGAATTATCCTAACTCTATGGGAGTATATATCATATGTAGAATTACTGTTTGGCATACTGTTATTATATATAACAGTATGCAAATAATTTTATCCACATTTACATTCATAACACCAAGGTAGAAAAGAGCTCCCACATCCTCAGTATATCCATATATCAATTATCTCTCACGAGTAGAAAACATTGTCTTCTTATTCTAGGGTAGTTTACAAAATCGTATCTAGTATTTAATGATATGAGGTTACAAAAGTAAAGCTTAACCATTTATAAGAGAAAACAACATAGTTCAAAGAGCATAGTTTGACCTATAATAGTTTTATTCTAACTAGTAACACTGAAACAAATTACCATCTGAAATATTTTGATTGTAGTATCAACTCCCTGATACCCACTATAAAACAGGCTGGCCTTGATCTCACAGAGATATGCCTGACTGAGCTTCTTGATTGCTGGGATTAAAGTGTGTGCCATTAAGTGCCCCCCAAAAGATATTTTTATAGAAGTACAGAATTTGTATAACCCTGAATCAAGTAGAATGAAGAAACCTGACATCTCCCATCTATAGAAATATATTTTCTACATATTGAAACCCCAGACTTAAAAACTTTAAAAAAACGTCAAAATGTCAAAGCTGGTGAGTATCTTTTTGAAGGAATTTTAAAAATAAAAAGTCACCAAGTTGTATTAACTGCAAAAAGAACAAAGAATGAATTGAATAAGTTTTCTTTTACATGCCACAACAATGAATGGAGGCACAGAATTTTAGAGTGATAAATAAGATCAGTTAATAAAAATAATCCAAACCCAGATCTATCAAATCAGAATCTGTTACAGTGAGTCATCAGATAGTTTAGAAGCTATTCCAGGTTTTCTGATGTAATGGTTATGTACATCGCTTTTGGAAAGTTCTTTACTTGTAATAATCAAGTCGTTTCAGGTTTGTTAGTTGTGTTTTCCACAGCTCGCTCCTCACTGCACTGATCCTTCTGATGATTCCTTCTCATGACTCTCTAAAGTTTTCAGTTGAAAACAATCACAGAAATTATCCAATTATTGGTGGCTTTCTCTTATTTGAGTTTTATCACTTTCATGAGAAATGAGTGAAGATTTACACACAGAATTTAGAGCTCTAGAAATTTCATCCTGGAAGCTTGAAGGGGAATTTGTCTTGAATATTTTATTCACTTTTCTCTAATTCTGCAATATGTTAAGGTGCCAGTTACCTAGATATAACTTTAAAGTTTTTTGTGGGGCAATGATAACTGTATTTAAATACTTATTTGTGTAACCACAATGCTTTGCAGTTTGAAAGTATTTCAAAACCCTCTTTCCCAATAATTTAAACTTTGAGTCTCCAAAATATATAAACAGCCTATAAGGGACACATGTTATATTTTAATATTATAGTGTATTGACGATGTACATTTTATTATGGGAAGCATAGCTCTGTTTCTGAGATTTTTCCCACTTGCTAGGTGCTGCACTTTCAAGAAATAATTGAAATCACTTAATAACTCTAATTTTTAATTAAAATGCATATTTATTTATTTATTTATTTATTTATTTATTTATTTATTATCTGTATGAATGTTTTGCCTGCATGCATGTAAGTGCACCCATCTCGTGCAAAGCTCACAAAAGCCAGATGTGGGTGTCTGATCCCCTGGAGCTGCAGTACAAACAGCTGTTAGCCACCATGAGGGTGCTGGGAATCAAATCATGGTTCTCTGGAAGAGCAGCTGGTCCTCTTAACCACTGAACCATCTCTCCAGCCTCATCATTTAATTTCTTTTATTCCCCAGATTTCTGTCCATATCTTTTCGATTTTTTTCTCATAGTGCACACATGAGCTTGAATAGTAAAATGTAAATAGACTAATTTGGAATCCGGATAAATGATTTTTAAAAGAGAAAATTTCAAAATAACAAAATGTAATCCTAAAGTGCTATAATATTTTATTTCCGATGCTGGGGTTTTGTTTTTTCAGCGTTCATTGTAGACCTGATTTTTACTAATATTGCATTTTACTGTCATTAATAATGAAACATAAATTTAGTAGAACTAAATAGGATAGCCAAGTTCATTTTTAGAACAAAGGAAGCTGTCATTTTAAACTGATTGCATAAACATCAAAGAAATTAATAATTAAGATATCCACTGTGTTTTTTGAAAATGGTAAACTTTAAACTTACTTTGAATATAATTGTTCAAATTAAATGAAAATTCTAACTATAAAAATGATGGATTAAAAATAACCCTGTAAATGTAGATATTGGGCTATCAGAGTAGTTTTATGTTTTCATTAGTGAACGAAACGTACTTTGTAGTGTATATAGTCACTTTTGATTGTTAAAAGCCTAATTTAACAGCCTAATTGTTTGACATATAAACTCAGTAAGGTAAAAACTTTCAGAATTTACATGAGAATTTTTTTAAAAAATTAGAACTATGATATCTAGGTACACACACTTGACCCAATAGGCCCTAACATATATGACAAAATGTATGAAATCCAGTGGGGGAGGGCTACTGGCTAGCAGAGAGGTGAAGGATCTACATATGATTCCCATGTATTGTAGAAATGCAAAAAGTTCAATAAGATATTTTTAAAAATTTAAAAGTAATTGGAGCCAGGCGTGGTGGCGCACACTTTTAATCCTAGCACTCGGGAGGCAGAGGCAGGCGGATCTTTGTGAGTTCAAGGCCAACCTGGTCTACAGAGTGAGTTCCAGGACAGCTGGGGCTACAGGGAGACCCTGTCTTGAAAAGACCAAAAAAAGTAATTGCAATATAGTTCAGTTAATACAGTGTCGATTATACATGAGACCCTGGTCTCAATACTCAGGAGAGAGAGAGAGACAGAGAGAGAGAGAGAGAGAGAGAGAGAGAGAGAGAGAGAGAGAGAACTATTCCAAAGTTTTCCATTCAAAAATAAATGCTATATAACCTTGACATAATTTTTTTTCTTTTCATCCAGGAAAGTAGATACAACAGTAATACTATATAGTATTTTTCACTGTTAATATATACAATGCTGATTTCTCCATTAGAAAGACCATTACTTTTATTTTGATGTATTGAGAATCATGATAAGCAAGAGTTACAAAAGATGCAAAAGATTACAAACACTTAATCCATAATTTGATGTAGAGAATCTAAAAAAAATCTTCCCAGAAAGTATGACAATTAGGTTTATAGTTTTCTATAATAAACTCATGATTTGTATCATCAATTAGGTTATAGTATTTTAATGGAAAAACCTCTCTTCAAATGCTACATATAAAAATAAAACTATTAGCACCAAATAATGGTTAAAGTGAAGATTTTTGCAGTATTTTAAAATATATTTTATTTTTATGTGTATAAATGTATTGCGTGTGTGTATGTATGTTCACCTGTGTTGGGTATTGCCTGTGAAAGTCAGAAGTGGATATTGGATCCCCTGGAACTGGAGTTATGGACAGATGTTAGCCTCCATGTTTCTTCTGGGAATTGTACCCAGGTCTTCTCTAAGAGCATCCAGGGCTCTTAAATGCTAAGCTGTCTCTCCAGCCCCCTCTTGCAATATTTGGAATATTAGGAAGCAACTTTAACTTATTTGTTTATTTATCTATTTAATGTGTATCATGTATGTAAGTGCACTTATGCATATAATGCTTATGGAGGTCAGAAAAGGACATCAGATCCCTGGAACTACAGTTACAGAAAGTTGTTAACTGCCACATAGGTAGGTGCTGAGGATCAAACCTGGGTCTTCTGCAAGAACAGCCAGTTCTCAAACTACTGCGACATCTCTCCAGTTGCACGTGTTTTTAAACTTATATCTTATATATGTATATATTGTTCACAAAACAATTCCAAGAGGAATTCTTAATCTAAAATATGCATCCAGACAGTGCAGTATTGGACATATCTCAATATCTTTAATTTTTTAGCATTAATTTCCTGAATTTTTGTTATTTTTTAATTTGTTTTGTGTTATTTTCTACTTCCATTCCTGCTTGCAACATTCAAGAAAATAAGGCTATCTAGAAGATTCTCCATAAGTATAGACAAATTCTTTGAATTCCATAAGATTTAGCGCTAGAGAAATTTGATAATTATAAAAGAGCAGAGAGAGATTTCATGGAAAGAAGGGTTAAAGGAGGAGAGAGTGGGGGGATATGAGAGGAAAATGGGGTGAAAATGATTAATATTCACTATAAAACCATAGTTAACTGTCTTTTAAAATATTTATTATTTTTATTTTATGTATATGAGTGTATTGCCTGCGTGTATATAAATCCACTTGTGTAGTACATATTCCCTCGGAGGACAAAAGAGGGGGTCAGAACCCCTGGAACTGGAGTTAAGGACAGTTGCTAGCCACCATGTGGGTGCTAGGGATCGAACCCAGGTCCTTGGAAAAGCAATCAGTGCTCTTAACCACTGAGCCATCTCACCAGCCCCATATGTATGTAACTTTCAAACAATAAAGAAGAAAAGAAATGTATAGGCCACCCAATTTACCATTCATAATTGAAAGCCTTTGTTTACACCAAAGCTTGATGATGTCATGGCATTTTGTTTTGTGGATTTATGACATGTTCAAAGTTTGGATCATTGGAAATACTCCAAAATATTTCCAATGAGGAAGAAAGGTTAATGTGAAATGTGTCCTGTATCCTCTCCTTGAAATCTATTGTTTTCAAATACCATGTGAATGTCCAATGTTTTAAAGCATCCATGATTCTTTGATCAGTACTTGCCCTCATCCATGTCGGCATGTCGAGTTTGTGGTCATTACTTGGGTCTTGTTTTTGCTTTTTCCTGAAGATACTCGGGAGCACAGGAGTCCTAATGCTCCCTGGCTCTTACATTCTTTTCACCCACATCTCTTCCTCACAATATTCCCTGAGCCTTAGGTATAGGGCATTGTATTTTAGATGTATCAATTTGAGTTTGATACCTTAGGGTGAATTATTAACAGATTGAGAATATTGCACAGATCCTTTGAAAGCCTTTATTTTCCTTCAGTTTTGTCTTCTTGACAGTGAAATTTCAAAATTGCTTTTGTTTCAAAATTACAAATCAAAGAGTGTAACACTTGTATCAAATAATCAGCAGTCTCAGATTAAAATCTTCCAATATGTTTTCATATTTTGTTATTTATTTTTATTTTATTTTCCGCTACAATATTTTTCTTAGACATTAAAATAGTTATAATCATTTTATTTTATTTATTTATTTTTTTATTTAATTTTATTTATTTCTGTATGTGTATGTATGTACTGTCTGCATGCAGGTCTGTGCACCCGTGTCGTGCAATGCCGCGGAGGTCAGAAGAGGGTCTCGGATTCCCCTGGAACTCGAGTTCTCCTGGAATTGGAGCCTCAGACGGTTTTCGGCTGCCATGTGGGTGCTGGGGATCGAACCCGGGTCCTCTGTAAGAGCGGTCGGTGCTCTTAACCGCTAGGCCGTCTCTCCAGCCCCAGTTATAATCATTTTATATNAAATTCAATGAAACAAAGGGCAAACAAAAGTATCTACTGAACAGATAACCAACATCCATATGCCCAAATGGCAACACAGAAACACAAATTATATGAATATGTACCCAATAAAACACACTCCTCCTACAGAAGTGCACTATAATGAGAACCACTCCCAGGAAGAGCTGGACTCAGAATTTCTTTTTTTATATATTGATGTTTTGTGTATTTCATACATCATTTTCCAATTCAGTTCAGGCATATTATTTTTGTAATGGCATTTGCTAGAATTTTATTATGCTTTCTTTTTTGAAACACATATGCATGTTTCAAATATTAATGATGTAGTAGTTTTAATGATGTAGTCCCAGAAGATAATTTTCACAAATAAGTGTAAACTATAAATTATTATTTGAATTTAAACATTATGCAGTAAAATTGTAAATGTAGTAGATAAATATATCACACATTCCACAATTTTCTGTCAGAATCAACTGTAAATATATGATCATTTCATTTATAATTTTCAAAATGAAATAGTCTTTTTTTTAATCTTTTTGAGACAGGGTCCCAGCTGGCCTAGAGCTCACTATGTAAACCAGGCGGGCATTGAACTCATAGAGATCTGGCTGCCTCTGCCTCCCAAGTGCTAGGATTAAAGGCATGCACCACCACACCCTGCAAAATGAAATAGTTATTATTTATTTATTTATTTATTTATCTTTTATTAAAGTTTTGTGCATTTCATATATCACTTCTCAGTTCAATCCTGACTAATTTCCCCCTCCATGCCCCCTCCCCTCCCAAGTTCATGCAGTCTGCCATACATGTCCTATTTCCCCTTCTGAGACTTTTCAAAGTTTTTCAAAGCAGAAGATTATTTTTTTTTGGGGGGGGGGAGAACTCTACTGCTTCAGTCAGTTCCCTGTCCCAGTTCTTTTGTTGTTGTTGTTTTTTCCTCCAATCCGTATTATTTCACCATATGCATTTATGTATGTCACACATGTACTAAAATCATGACATCTGAAAATAAACTAAATGTTATTTCTAAATCATATTTAAGGATCTACATTTTTCCTTTTAATTTTATATTGCTCTAATAGATGCAAACATACCCTCCACCCTTGTATTAAAATTATAAAGTCTGAAAATAGGTAGTAGCTTAACTCTAGAGTCCATTAAGAGATTCACATTCTAAGAGCACAGTTGCTTTTAGATAAAGAGAAATATAACATTAATGTTACCCAGTTTGCCTTACTTGATGCTAATATCCACAAATGAGGGATACCATTCATCATTTGTTTTTCTGGGACTGTGTTACCTCACTTAACATAATATCTTCTGGTTCCATCCATTTACCTGCAAAGTTCATGATGTCATCTTTCTTTACTGCTGCATACAACTCCATTGTGTAGATGTAGCACATTTTCTCTATCCATTCATTGGTTGAGGGGTACTTGGGTTGGTTCCAACTCTTTGCTATTGTAAAGAGTGCTGCAATAAACATGGCTGTGAATGTATCTCTGTGGTAAGATGAGTCATGTGGGTATATACCCAGGAGTGGTATGACTGGGTCAGGTGGTAGGCTCATTTTCAGTTGACAAGTGGGACCTCATTAAACTCAAAAGCTTCTGTACAGTGTAAGAAACAATCATTGAAGTGAAGAGAAAACCCACAGAGAGGGAGGAAACCTTCACCAGTCATACATCTGACAAAGCATTAACTTCCAGCATACATAAAGTACTCAAAAAACAAAGAAATAAGAAAACAAATGACCCACTCAAGAGATGGAGTAAAGAGCTGAACAGAAATTTCACAAATGAGGAAGTAAAATGGCTGAGAAACATCTTAAAAAGTGTTCAACATCATTAATAATTAAGGAAATGCAAATTAAAACCACTTTAAGATATCATCCCACTCCAATAAGACTGGCTAGGATCAAGAAAACAAATGATACCAAGTGCTGTAAGAGGACCGCTCATCCACTGCTGGTGGGAATGTAAACTTGTACAACCACTATGGAAAACAGTGTGGAGAACCCTTCAAAGGTTGAAATCATTATTTTTAATACACTGACTATTTGAGTAAATGACCTAATCAGTTTTGGTCATTCTATAATTAATAAATATGTTAGGATTTCTACAATAACAACATTTGTTTTTTTTGGATAACCAAGGGTTTTATTATTATAGTATATATATATATATATAATTATATATATATATATATATTATTTTTTTAGAAAAGCTTTCCTGTTTCTGTTAATATTTTTTTGCAACATGATGGGAATTGCATTGTGTATAAATCACCTAGATTATAATGTATATATAACAATATATAAGTTATTAAAACCCATAAATGTGAGAGATCTTAACCTTTTCTGTGTCTTTTATAATTTATTTTTATTTTGCCTTCATGTGCATTATGCATGTATATAAATACGCTCATATTGTGCAGTGCCTGCAGAGGACAGAGGATGGTGTGGGAGTCCCCTGGAACTGGAGTTATGGAACATTGTGCTGGGAATTGAACCCAGGTCTTCTGCAAGAGCAACCTGGGTCCTTAACAGCTGAGCCATCTCTCCACCCCCATTTTCTGTGTCTTCTTCAATTACTTTAATAAATTCCTTGTCATTACTAGTATAGATATGATTCAGTTCCTCAATACATTAGTTAATATGTATTTTATTTTTTGTAGCTTTGGTGAATAACATTGCTCCCATGGATTCCAAAGCAGTTCATTATGGATATATAATAATACTTCCAAGTATTGTATATTGATTTTGGATCCTGACACCATAAGGGAATCATTTAATCCATTGTCTAATAGTGTCAAATTATAATTTGATACAAAAATACTTTGTGTTAATCAGTCTTTTCCTTGATTTTATACATAACCCTCTAAACAAAAGGATGACTTATTTGGGGTTACAGACCCATTAGTTTCAATCCATGGACAGGCTGCTCCATTACCAAAATTCTGAGAAGAGTTGAAACAGTAGTGGTGAGAACTTCTGGAGAAGGCTTATCATCTCCTGATAGCCAGGAAGAAGAGAACAAAGCATGTCTACAGGAGTAGGCTTACTCAGTTACTTCACTAGCTTTCTTCCAGACATCTGTCCTATGGATTGATCCCATACATATTCATGGCAGACCTCCCTACACATACACACTTAATCTTAGTAAATCTGAAATGCCCTCCTATTCACTAATCACCTAGGCTCATCTAGGTTCAGTCAAGTTCAAAAGATTAAACAACACACTGTTCATTTAGGATAGGTGGATGTTTAATTCTCGATTGCTACCTATATTCTAGTTAAATATAAGTCAGATTTCTCATCATTTCAGTGCCTCATCACTCCATGATTTTGGTTGTGCAGCCTTACATTTTAATGTATATAAATCCATATATTAATTAAAATGTTAACTAAAAATAAAAATAAGGGATTTTTTTTCTTGTAAGTATAGCAGAACTGTTTCATGGATGAAATAAGCAATTAGTTTTAGTTTAAAAGCAACAAAACTCTGTTTTAGTGATTAGTAACAGCCCTTTATTATAATCCTGAAAAGGTTTATGGACTAAAAATGTTGAACTTGATGGTTCTTTTTTGGAGTCCCTAATGCAATTATAGGGCTATTTGTTGATACTGTAGTGACCTGAATGTTTAACTGAGTGGACTCACATGAAGTTGTTAGGTGAATATTCTCCAGGGATTGTTTACTGAAGAACTTGCCTGTACCCTTCTCTATGTGATTTAAGGTTCTCAGAACATGAAAGTATTTTAAGAGGGAATCACTGTAGTGAATTTCCTAAAGTGGATAGAAACAAATGGCATCAGGATAGTTAAGAAAATTTACTATAACTAGCAAAGTATTATTTGTACTCTTTTCTGTTACTCAAGAAAGTTAAAAGACTAGCCAAAATTTAGGAAAGTAAAGAATAAGCCCAACCTCATGATGGAGCATTGTGAGAATATTATGATCAAACCATCATACTGCTGCTACTGCTGAGGCCATCATCCAAGCATGCCATCTATTTCAGCCTATGGTGTGAAGTTATGAAAATTTTTGTTATCATTTCAATCTTTGTTCTTTAGTTCCTTTCTTGTTACTCTACTGATGCATATTTTTTTAGTATTTCTAATTCACCTTTGCAAATGGGGAATTTCATAGACATAGTTTCCTGTATATGTGGGAATGTTTAAGTAGCTACAATTTGGCCAGACATTCTAATGTCAGTTCTAAATTTCTGACAGAATATTTAATGTATCTATCTTGGGACATACATTATCAATGTTCTTAATTATCTAAGAGTTGATGATAGCCAATATTGTTTGGGACAAATTGGATGTTTATTGGTCCATATTTTTGGAAGGTTGCACGTTTTGCAACTTAAACGTCCTGAACATAACGTGCGCAATGCGTCATTTAAGTCTGCAATACTTATAATATTGCTATTTCTTCAGTCTTATAATTTGACATCTCCTCCTTTATAACATCTGTTAAGTTTCTTATATACTCTCTATACTCCCATTAAATTTCTTATATACTCTCTATACTCCCATTAAATTTTGAAGATTTTTTTCAGCATTTCTTTCTCATAACAAATACTGTTAGCAATTAGGTAGCCTCTTAAACCCTAGATTTTATGAGTCATGAAAGATTGTTTATACCAGTTTTCCTCACATATTAATTATTCAATAAACAAAATACTACATAAAAGAAAAAAATCTGTATTACATTTGTTTTTGTCCTACATTTAAGGTAGAATTTTAGTTACATAGAAAATTCATAACTGCATTTTGCGTTTATAATTATTGGTGTCAATATGCTAGGGAATGAAGGTAAGGTATGTGTATGTAAAATTTATAACCTTACATCCTCCTGCACTTAGCTGTTTTTATTGAGATAATTTTTATTACTCAGCTCACATCTATAGCTCTTGTAATTAGTATAAAGAACTGAAGTTATTTTATAACAATATGCACTATAATTGACTCCATTAATGTAAGATTATTGTAATATATACTGTAGCAGTTATTTTGCATGATAATTTTATGGATCCTCACCTCTAAGCAAATTTTATTCTTCTCACATTTGTGATACAAAAAAGTGAAATTTAATTTATAATAATTAACTCTGAATTGAGTTTTTCAGTATGTAATAATAAAAAAGAATTTATTTACGATCTTAGAAATTGCTGAAAACTTTGATACATGTCTGCTGTAACTGGACCAGAAATACTTAACTAAAGGCATAATATTGAGTAGGATTTGATTTTAAATGTCCATATTCAATACAGAAATTAGAGAAATAATGTATGCTTATTTAAAGTTCAAAAATCAATAGTCACTGGAGCCAAAATGTCTTTGACAAATAGTAACATCACTTGAGGGTTTTGACTTCTTTAATGGTTTGATACTGAATTGTATATCACATGTTTATATAATCAAACATTTTTCCCCTAGTTGGTGATTTTCTTTTGGGAGTTTGTAGAACCATTTATTGTCTAGCCAGCAGCTAGGGGCAACCTTCCTGAGGATATGGAGTCTCCCATTCTGTTCTGAATTCTCTTGCCTCTTAGCCTGAACATTTATTTCATTTTATTTTTATTTATTATTTTTTTGTCTTTTCAAGACAGGGTCTCCCTGTAGCCCCAGCTGTCCTGAATTCGCTCTGTAGACCAGGCTGGCCTTGAACTCACAAAGATCCGCCTGCCCCTGCCTCCCAAGTGTTGGGATTAAAGGCGTGCGCCACCACGCCCAGCTAGCCTGCACAATTTTAACAAGTGAATGCCACATCAAGCTCTCGTGGTATGAATGAACTAACCTCGCCTGCATTGATTTCCCCAACATAATGCCCTCTAAATTAATAATAATAATAATAATAATAATAATAATAATAATAATGAATGCAAGCTTCTTTTACTTAATCTATAGTTTTCATGAAATTTAACTGAAATATGACACATAATGAGTGAGAAAAATCACCAGTAAGAAATTGTATCCCCAAATTGATTTCTCATTATATCTTTCAACTCTATCACAGTCAGATTATTGTCAAATTTTTAACACTTTATCTTTGGTCAGATTTGAGTATAACTTCAAAAATAAAACATAATCAAGTCTATATCGGCATACGATATCTACATATTTATATATATATATATATATATATATGTATATTGAAACATTTTAAAATCTGTTATTTACCTCCAACGGGACCATTTTAATAAGTATTCCCCACTAGTGAAGAAAATTTATTTTTTGCTTCTTTGGGAACGGTAAAAAAAAATACATGTCATTTTTTAAGGAAGCTGTATTGTTAGTAATAGTTTAGGAGCATTGCTAAATTCTGTCTCGGAAAGGCAATCACTTTTTGCAAAGACCTGCGGAGTTTGTTAGCTAATGGTATTCTCTTTTTGACAGAAAAATCCAATCAAGATTGACAAGTCCATGAGATCCAGTCTTGGAAGAAATAGAAAGATAACTAACCAGGGGAAGGATGCTGCCCAAAGAGTACTATCCCAAATTGATGTTGCACAGGTAATTTTGCTACATAAAGTAGGGGATTTGTTTCATTAATATGTTAAATTAAACTCAATTATGGTATAAATACCATTATTCTCAACGAAATTTAACAAATGAAAATAGTTGGAAATTATTCTTTGTCAAGAGATGAATTTTCCTTTTTTTTTTTACATTTTTTTATTTATTTCGGTATGTGCATGAATATACTGTCTGCATGCAGGTCTGTGCACCCGTGTCGTGCAATGCCGCGGAGGTCAGAAGAGGGTCTCGGATTCCCCTGGAACTGGAGTTCTCCTGAAATTGGAGTTTCAGACGGTTCTCGGCCGCCATGTGGGTGCTGGGGATCGAACCCGGGTCCTCTGCAAGAGCGGTCGGCGCTCTTAACCGCTAGGCCATCTCTCCAGCCCCTCAATGAGTGAATCTTTAAAAGAAAGTGTATGCTTTTTAAAGATAAGTTAATAATACTAGTTAGTTCAGATATAGAAATATTACTAAATTCTCCCAAATGGGTGTTTTTAGTGTTAGAAATTTTCAGATAAATTTATCTTATTTCGTTTTAATTTTCATACATGTAAAACTTCAGAAAGTGGAAATTTACCAACAAATGTATTACTGATAATTTTATGAAAGATGAAATTAATTTAGTAACTCCCTACATTGTCTTTACAGAAAAAACTGCAAGATGTCTCCTTGAAATTTCGATTATTCCAAAAGCCAGCCAATTTTGAGCAGCGTCTAGAGGAAAGTAAGATGATTTTAGATGAAGTGAAGATGCACTTGCCTGCACTGGAAACAAAGAGTATTGAACAGGAAGTAGTACAGTCACAATTAAATCATTGTGTGGTATGTATTTCTAGTAACAAATAACCAGCAATATTTAGAAATTCCTATATAACAAGTACCTGATGATATTTTTAATCAAGCTCATATTATATAAATGCAATAATATTACTATATAGTTACAAGATTAAGAAAAATGGGAATGAATTAAGAGGAGTTTTTATGAAAATAATATTCATTTGATGTCATTTATGTGTCTTTTTGAATCAATAATTCTGCTAATAGCTGTACAGAATAGAAAGGAGTCTGATTTACTTAAATGTTTGTTGTGATCTTTTTAAAAGAAAATTAATAAAGGAAATATATTAATCTAGAAAGAGCAACTAAAGCAGTAGATGAAATAATTAACACTCCATATATGAGTTCTCATTAAGTTAAATGTGTCTAGTAGTCATTTCTAATTCTAAATGTTACAGATTATTCTAGGGAATTTAAAAACAATTGTGAATGGCATAGTATATTACATTCCAGGTACTCTTGATGCAAATCCCAATATCATTTCATTAAATAACACTGCTGAATATACCTGCAAATGTTACCAGGCCACAAGCAGAATAAAAAGAGACGGAAATACAACTGACCAAAAGCATAACTCTTTATTAGTTTTGTAATATTTAACAGTGTCATATGTTGATAATCTTTAAAATTCATCAACTCAGATAACCCTTTTGATAACACAAGATGCTAATTTAGTACTTTGTATTTTCTGTATTTAATCTTCATCAACTTGATGATATGAATAAAAAGAGATTCCTTTCTTCAGTTTCCTTCTTATGTATACAAATGGATAAAATCTGTTTACAGCAAGTACTTTAAAATATATGTGTGGCATAATTACTTTACATATTCTCATCTACCCAAGATAAAATCAATGCAGCGATATATATGTATATATCATTAATCATTGTATGTGTGTACATATATACATATGAACTTATGTCTGTATATATGCATGCATACACGCATATAAATTTATATATTTCCTGGAAAACACTATGAAACAATTGTGAAACACCATGGTTATGTTGAGTATAGAGATGAGTGTACATGCCCTCGATGTTTTAGTATGGTAACTAACCCACATAAAGGAATATATATGTGCTTTCCAGTTGTGATATACATGTAAGTTTAAATAATATATTTCTATTTTTCTTTTATTTGTTTATTTTTTAAGGGATTCTACAATATAATAGCACAGTTGTTTTCAGATAACATTGACGTTACTCAGTTTGCCATACAATTAGGTAATTGGTGCATTTTTTTGAAGTGAGCCAAATTATTAAGCATAAGCAATGAATGTAAGTAACATTCATGTAAAATCAATTTGCAAGTATCTATGTCCAAATTTTGAACAACCAAAGGATCCCATAGCCCAGTTGGAGAAGCTTGTATGCACAAGCATGTTGATCAAATAGGAGTCCAGTCTATATTGCTGTAGTCTCACGATTCACCCCAATCTCTCCGCAACCCTTACATTCTACCACTCCTCCTCTTCCACAGTTGTTCCCTAGGCTTTGGGAAAGGGGCACAAGTGGGTGAGAAGCAAAACAGTCTATTTTTTCTGGAGATGTCATTTTGGACTCTACTCTGTTCAGGTTGTTCCCCTTCATGGGTTGACAGCTTATCCAGGGATACCTTTTTAATCCTACTAACAAAGCACAAGCAATTAGATGTACAGGCATTTAAGCAGTACTAATTATTATGGCAAGCTAAGCTGTGAGCATAGACACAGATGCTTGGATGGTATGCTAATCCACAAACTGTGGTTTCTCTATAATGGGTGACAAGTTCTTATTGTGGCTTATAACATCTCCTAACCACTAGAGGACATAAGCTTGTGGCATCTGCTGTGAATTATTCCTCCAAGGAGAAAGCTAATAGCCAGTTAGATTTGGGATATATATAGACACATGGCTACCACTGTTGCACAGTATCTCCAGGCAGTTGAGGTGTAGCTGATACTGACAGAGGAGTCTTGCTTGTCTCAAGGAGACCAATATTTTGATGTATTGCTTTAGTGGCATTTGATAACGCTCTCTGGCATTTCAGAGGCCAATTGTACATTAGCAAGTGACATCTCAAAATATTTTTTCATGCTTACACCAGGTCTTCAAAAACAATATTTTAATCAATATCAGTAAGAATATGTTTGTATATTCCATTTAAAATACTTAAGATTAAATTGTTCCTTTACATGTGATATTATATACACTGAAACTATTATCTAGGTATTTAGATGTTTTATCTACTTCAAAATAAGCACTATGACAATATTGAACATGTCTCAATTCTCATTTTTCTACCACTGGTATCTAACAGATTCAATTATCTGTTCAGTGAGAAGCATGTATATATATACCTGATGCAACAAAAATTTACTTCATCTGAACTTCAGCTAGTATAATTGTAAGACTTAAAATACAAATCTCATAAAATGTAGAAAGGACATTTATGAGTTTATATTGAAGTACTACATCTATGTGATTCATTAATGTTATAAAATTGGCTGCATATTTTGTATGTATGTATGCATGTATGTATATAATCATAAGTTGCAAAGTTAGGTCAACAGAAAATATTAAAATGATAGACAATAGAGGTTTGAGAGATGGCTCACCAGTTAAGAGCACTGACGGCTTTTGCAGAGGACCCAGGTTTGATTCCCAGCCCCCACATGTTGGCTAAGTACCATCTTTAATGCATGGTATGGTTGCACAGGCCTTTAATCCCAGCACTCTGGAGGTAGAGACAGGTGGATCTCTCTGTGAGTTCAAGCCCAGCCTGGTCTACAGAGTAAGCTCCAGGCCAGGTGGGACTAAAGGGAGACCCTGTCTCAAATAAATAAATAAATAAATAAATAAATAAAATAAAATAAAATAAAATAAAATGATAGACAGTAGCCACAAAATGCTACTCCATTAAATTTATGAATATGAAAGACCAATTATGATGAACTATATTTCTTTATATTACTAATAGAATATTGAACACTGTAGTTATTATTATTTTTATTTCCCATTTTGACATAGAATTTGTATAAAAGCCTGAGTGAAGTAAAGTCTGAAGTGGAAATGGTGATTAAAACTGGACGTCAAATTGTACAAAAAAAGCAGACAGAAAATCCCAAGGAGCTTGACGAAAGAGTAACAGCTTTGAAATTGCATTATAATGAGTTGGGTGCAAAGGTGAGTGCCTTTTGAGACCATAAATATTTTTGCCATTATTATCATAATTGTTAAATGACACACAAAAAATAGATATAATGAGTTCAGAAATCCTTACATTGGTTCTTGAGAGATTGCTTAGTGCTTATAGAACACTGACTACTCTTGCAGAGACCAGGGTTTGATTCCCAGCACCAACACTGTAGCTAACAACTGTCTATAACTCCAGTTCCAGGGGATCTGATGCCCTCTTCTGGCCTCTGTGGGTTTCCACACATGTGGTACACTTACATGAATGCAAGCAAAATACTTACACATAAAATAAAAATAATTTTTTAAAATTAAGAATTGAAACCCTTATAGTGTTTCTCTTTCATATTACCAAATGAAATCATATTAAGTTTTCACAAGTCTCTGCTCCATAATTTAAGATGAAAATGGAATAAAGGTTTGGGAGGTTTTAATGGCATATCAGATAGTTATAAAAGGGGTTTTCTTCTTCTCAAATCTCTTTTCAGAAGAATAATGCCTTGAGTACTCATAGATATTCCACAGTGTCATACCTATTTACATTCAGTTACAATAGGGTAGAAACATCACACAAATCCCTATTTGGTGTAGTGGAGTTAGCACATCCCAGTGAACATATTTCCTTAAATGAGCTCACCTCATGATCCAGAGTAACTAAATCTAATAGTGCTGTGAAATTCTGTTTCACTCTTGCAATGATCAGAGTCCTTCCACCAACTCTACCTCACCGATAATTTACGATATTCTTCCCTCAACTTAAATATTGTGTGTAGATTTCAGGATGTGATAGTTTGAATTTATGACAGTGAATTGGTTTTTCCTCTTGAACTTCTTGAAATCTTTTAGTTAATGTTCATATGTACATATAATTTGTTTGGATCAAGCCTATCCTCTATTCCCCTCGCATTTTTCCCGTATCCCCTATTTAACATTATATAGTTCCTCTTTTGTATTTTTTCTGTTGTTACTTCACAAGGGGAATATCATATTAACACATGGGAGAACTTTTCCCAAAACTGCTAATAAATTATTATAGTTTTCTACAGTACAAGTTCGTTTCTTGGCGTATGTACTCTTTATTCCCAACAGTTTAATATAAACCCAGCACATCCTAAACTAAAACATGTTATGATGATTATTATAATTTTCAGAATATGAACTCATGGAGCACAGGCTTCTCCTGAGCTCAGTATGTAGCTGATACAGACTTTGAATTCTTGTTTCTTCTGCCTCCAAATACCAATAGCTGGAATTGCTCTTATATACCTAACTGGTATGTACCCTTATTAATAATGAAAAATATATTGGGGTAAAACTATGATATTTCAGTTTAATTCTTCTAATATAAATTGTAATATGAGCTTTTCCTTTACCACAGTTTTACCTGAAAAGATTGCCAGTACATAAGCAATTTCAGCATAGAACAGATCAGAATAAATCACTTTGAATTAAAACAATAAAAATGACATTAAAAGACTATTAGGGCCCTGAGTTGATTTTTATTAAGAATTTAATGACTCTAATAATAATGCAAAGCCCTGTTTATTCTAGAAAGCATGTACTTAAGAGCTTATATTTATTTTAACTATTTGACACCTTAATAATATCATTAAGGCAAAATAGAAGTTGTACAAAGAAATCACACTCTAATATCCTGATAGAATTCAGCAAAAATAGAGGAAAGACATTTATATTTGAAATCCATTTTAACAATATTTAGGCTTCATGATACCATATTCTAAAATACCTTAGGTCATGTATTTCTTGCCTAAGAAAAATAATTTTGTTTAACCTTCAAAAAAATCTTCAACAGTGGTGTTTTTCAACCAATGCAATGCCAAAACAATTGTATTTGATTGGATTACTATTTCAATATGCAGAGGAACCAATCTAATTTAATTATCCTTACCATTTACACAGCTGTACTTATCTCAATTAAGTACATTGCAATTCGTAGCAACAGTTCATACTGTCCTTTCCAAAACAATAGAATGGTTGGGGGAATTAAATAACAGCAATTTATTCCTCAAAACTTGTAAGCCTGCAATTCACACTGAAAGTGCTGATCTATTTATTTCTTGATAAGGACTTTAATAAATAAAGATGACAAGATTTTAACAAGATCTTCCTGGGAAGAAATAAACCAGAAATCTCTCTCTCTCTCTCTCTCTCTCTCTCTCTCTCTCTCTCTCTCCATGTGTTTGCAAGTTTAATGAGTGATATTCAATTTCTCTTTCTTTATATAATAGTATCTACAATTGCTTTTAAGAATTACCTTTGTTTTGACTTTTATGAAGATATTTATGAATAGCAGTATTTCTATCATTTCCAAATACAGTTTTATTCCTAAAACAGTGACTACACAGACATTTTAGTATAGGTAGTAATCTTTTTCAATGTATCTTTTCCCTTCTCACAGATTAAAAATAGAGTAAAAAATTCCTTAAGGTGGCAGTGTCTCCTGTTATTTAAAAAATCTTATTTAACTGCATATAAACATAATAAAATAAATAAAAATCAATAATTCATCAGTTTCAGGAAAATAGGATTTCTTTGAAATATTGCATCTAGAAACCTTTTCTTCCAATAGAGCATAAAAGCAGTGTAACTACGCCAGAAATAAACTATAAAGAGTGTGTTGTCTCCCATACACAAAGAAAATCCCTGCAGTCCTGAGCGGATGTTTATAATTCCCTTAGAGAACAAATAGAAAGGAAAGATGTTAAAATATTGAATCTGGGTTGGTGAGATGGCTCAGCAGATAAAGGTGCTTGCTGCCAAGCCTGATGACCTGAGACCCCACATGGTGGAAGGACAGAAGCTACAACCTACTCCTGCAAATTGTCTTCTGACCTCCACACATGCACTATGCCATGGCCTTGCCTACACACATACACACAGAAACAGACACACACACACACACACACACACACACACACACACAAACACACTCACATACATGCATGCACGTATGCATGCACACACAAGTACATGCACATTCACATTAATAGATAAAAAATATAAAATTTACATCCTTAGAGTAAAGCAGCAATTTCTTGTATCACAAGCATGAAAACCTGAGTTGGGTTGAGAGAACCCAGATAAAAATGCTGGGCATAAGCCGGGCGTGGTGGCGCATGCCTTTAATCCTAGCACTTGGGAGGCAGAGGCAGGTGGATCTTTGTGAGTTCAAGGCCAGCCTGGTCTACAGAGTAAGTTCCAGGACAGCTGGGACTACAGGGAGACCCTGTCTCAAAAAGACCAAAAAAAAAAAAAAATGCTGGGCATATTGGCTCATGCTAGTAATCGGAGTGCTGGTGAGACAAAGGGAGGACATTTCCTGGACTCGCTCTATCATGACAGCTAGCCAATCTGGAAAGACTGTGCATCAAAGGATGTGGACAGTGTTATTGGGAATGACAAATGGTCTTTTGCCCTCTGATCATCTGCAAATATATTTGCATGCATATGCATTCACACAAAGATGTACACTTTCTCACACACATGCACCCCCACACACACACACATGAAGACATACGCTGGTCACAGACACACGTTGAAAAATTCAATTTGTATACACAAATAAATACTTTCTAAATGTATGTATAGCTCTCATAGCAACATATAAAATGCTTCACATATATATGCCTTTCTTTTTTCTTTTCTTTCTTTTTTTTTTTTTTTGTATTTTTAAGACAGGGTCTCCTTTTAGTCCCAGCTGGCCTACAGCTCACTCTGTAGTCCTGGCTGGCCTTCAACTCACAGAGATCCACTTGCCTCTGCCTCCAGACCTTTCTTTGTTCATGCTAATGGTTCTTCATGTGTATATAAATATAAATAAATATATTTTATTATAATACATTATACTATATTATATTCAGAGCCTGAAGCACAAATATACACTCATGGATTTTTTTTATTGTCTATACAATTTCCTAGCATTTCAAATTTATTTGAATTCTGCTTCTTATCAGCAAACCCACACAATTTTATGGATTTCTTTTCCAACAAAATAGTAAATAAGTGCTGAGCATGGTGGTGCATGCCTTTAATCCTAGCACTTAGGAGGCAGAGGCAGACAGATCTTTGTGAGTTCAAGACCAGCCTGGTCTACAGAGTGAGTTCAGGACATCTGGGGCTACAGGGAGACACTGTCTCAGAAAGACCAAGAAAATAGTAAATAAGTATAAAAAAACTTTGATTATATAGTTTCATGTACAGTTTTATTAGTTTATCTTTGAAGACAAAGTGTTGGAAATAGAGGAAGAAATTCAAATGTTGCAACATATCATGCTATCTGAAAATTGTTTTGAATTTTTTTCTTACAATACTTTTGTGCTAGGTAGAGTAAAATATGTTAAATTCCTATAGAGTAAATTTCTTTTGAAGTCCTGGGCATTAAATAATCAAAATAAGAGTATATATATATACTAAATATATCTGTTTCTTTTTAATTAATTAGAGTAAAAATTTTGGTTTGCCACCATTTTGCTGTTATTTGAGGAGTTTATATTTATGAACAAAGTGGTGTTTGGTGATGTTTGATGTCAAACTAATAGTATTTAAATGAGATATATTGAGGATGAAATTGGTAATTCTATGTATTATGCATATATGTGTCATTATGGAAAGAACTATTCTTTTTTATTTTTAAACATATTTAATTTATTATTTTTAATTTATTTACATTAGTGTATTGCCTGCATGGCACCTATGCGGTGCATTGTCCTCAGAGGTCAGAGGAAGGCATGTGAATCCCTGGTATGGGAGTTACAGAAGTTGTTAGCTGCCACCTGGATGCTTGGAACTGATACTGGACCTGTGCAAGAGCATGCTATGCTGTTAACCATTCTGCTCTCTTTCCTCCTCTTGATTATTCTGTGTTTTGATACTTTATTAGCGAGAGAAAACCTCATGTGTGCATTGAAATTTGTAAGCTTGTTTGTCCATGTGAACAAATAACTATACAACTGTAGAAATGACTTTTATACAAAAGTGGGCCATGTCTTCAGCATCACTTATATGATCCTATTTATCAGAAATTTAGGCCAGAAGGGGCCGGAAAGACAACTCAGTGGTTACGACCACTCATTGCTCCTGAGGAAGACCTGGTTTTGATTCCCAGCATTCATATGGCAGCTAACAACCATCTGTAACTCCAGTTCCAGGGGATCCCATCCTGCCTTCTCACCTCCTTGGGCAAGGCATAACATGGGTTCACTTACACACATGCAGGCAATATGCTCATAAACATCAAAATAATAAAATAGGGGCTGGAGAGATGGCCTAGCGGTTAAGAGCGCCGACCGCTCTTACAGAGGACCCGGGTTCGATCCCCAGCACCCACATGGTGGCCGAGAGCCATCTGAAACTCCAATTCCAGGAGAACTCCAGTTCCAGGGGAATCCAAGACCCTCTTCTGACCTCCGCGTCATTGCACGACACGGGTGCACAAACCTGCATGCAGACAGTACATTGATACACATACCGAAATAAATAAAATAAAAAAAAAATAATAATAAAATAGTTTTTAAAAAATTCAGAGGCTTTTTTGGTATCACAGGAGTAATTTCAAAACACCATACTTTGGACTAAGGATTTCAATTTCTCAAGACTTTTAAGTTAATTTACTATTATATTCAGATTATATGACTTTTTGAATAATATGTTAAACAGCATTTAAAATGTGGTTATTTTATGATGACTTTGGAGTCATCATAAAATAACCACATAATTCCTCTAGTACCTCTAAATAAACTTGAATTTAAAAAGTAAGCCATACTCAATTTATTATAAACTTTTTAGGTAACGGAAAGAAAGCAACAGTTGGAGAAATGTTTGAAATTGTCTCGTAAGATGAGAAAGGAGATGAATGTCCTGACAGAATGGCTGGCAGCAACAGATACAGAGTTGACAAAGAGATCAGCAGTTGAAGGAATGCCAAGTAACTTGGATTCTGAAGTTGCCTGGGGAAAGGTAAGTCCTTGACTACTGAAAGTTATTTTTTAACATTATATGAAAACACAATAATGCAATTTATAAGAAAATATTAACTTGAAACAATAATAGGATTTGGAATATTAAATATTATCTTGCTTCCTTTCCTTTTCCTCAAAAATTATTGGATAGTTTATGTTTTCAGGATCATGATTTAACAAATGGTAAACTGTACAAATACATACATCATTAGTCACAAATTAGTTCAGAGGTGAAACTCTATGTTCTGGTAGCTTGCCTCAAACTAGCATTTCCAGATGAATCCTAAGCCATGAATAAGGCATGATACAGCAACTGTGGACAGTAGATCAGCATAGGCCTTGTAAGATCAGCACATTGGCACAGTCATAATCAGAAAGGATCTCAAGAGGGCTGGGAGAGTTCTATCATTTCTGTCTGTTTTCTTTCATTCTCAACTGGGAAATTCTTGTCATTTCTCTCACCACCAATGAGACATTTATTATTGCCTAGAATTTCAGGTCAAACACTTATAGATTAATATTTTATTGGGGATTCATTGCTAGATTATTTGAAATTCTTCTAATGAACAGGAAATCCTGTTGATTTGATATGATAGCAGATTTATGTCTCACACTTTGCCAAGGCTTTTGCCCTTTTCCCGCCATTTCAAATAGTTTGTTTGAGAGAAGATATTAAATTATAGCTGCTATTCCAGGATCATAAATTGTGTAAGATTATTACCTTTCAAATCATGTCATAACATACACACTTCTGTTACTTTATTGATTTTGGGGTCTTTTTCAAGACAGGGTCTCCCTATAGCCCCAGCTGTCCTGGAACTCGCTCTGTAGACCACGCTGGCCTTGAACTCACAAAGATCTGCCTGCCTCTGCCTCCCAAGTGCTAGTATTAAAGGCGTGTGCCACCACTTTAAAATTTAACAAATATGTGAATTAGCCATCTAAGAGATTTGTGTTTATTTTTAATTCAGTATCACATTTACCCATTTTACTCCCAAATTGACTGTTTTGTGTTTTATAAAAAAGCTTCTGATGGAAGTGCTGTACAGGACCCAAGTTCAATTTCCAGCAACCAAGTCCAGTGTGTGCCAAGTGCCTATAATTCCAGCTCCTGTGATCTTATGTCTCTGGCTTTTGAGTACCACCTGCACTCAAATACTACTACACAGACACACAGACAAACACACACACACACACACACACACATACACAGACACACATACTAAAAATAAAAATTGAATTATTATGATGAGACAAATAAATACATTTTCTTAATCTAAATTTGAAAGATATGTTATAGTAAAATTTTAGAGTTTAAAAATTTCAAATAAGCAGTAATGGATCAAATCCCTTTTCCCTCCATTTCAAATAGTTTGTTTGAAAGAAGATATTAAATTATAGTTGCTATTTCAGGATCACATATTGTGTAAGATTATTATCATGAGGAGGAAACAGAAAATATATGCTAAAAATTACATTGGCCCTACTTTTTTTTACTTTATCATTCACAACTATAGTGCACTTAAATTTATTTAGTTTAAATGAACAATTATATGTTGCATCACAACCTAGACTAGTATAAAAATAGTCTAAAATACAGTGTCTCACAGAAGATAAAGGTACATTTTTATATCATCCAAGGTCATAAATTCAGCATAAAAGATGTAGCTTAGCTATAGGAAATCATCCAAAAGCTTGGGCCACATTGATTTTGTCCTTTGTGGGTTTAGGTACATTTTTATTCACAGAGTAAACCACACCATGGCTGAACATTAAATTTCATCCACAAGAAAGAAGATAATGAAGTGAAAGACAACTATGCAGTTGTCTCAGTTATGCAGTCCAAGAGCTTCATGCATTATTTCTACTCTTATTTCCTCTGCCAGGACTCAAATACCATAATCTGTTTATGATGGACAGTAACAAAATATGGTCTCAAGATAAGCAGCAGGGCACCTTGCTTAAATGACCTTACACTAAAATTAATACATGAAGAAGGCATTCTGGGAGACATATTTGGCAAAGCAGTGTTTTACCTGAGCACTGGGGATGGGGGGGAAATGACATAGCATGGAACTCTATAAAAAGTAGTCAGTGACTGGCAGCTTTTAGTATAATTATTCATAAAAAGCCAAATCAATTATGATGTTCTGTTTGATGGAAAAGAGAATGATCCATGCAGGAGACATTTTGTACTGCTTCTAAGAGATCCAAGAAAATAATCCAGAACTTGTTTCAGTAGTCCTTTATTATCATGACTAATATTTTTAATTGCTGCTTTCAAATAGAGCAAGTGCATTAAATTACCAGGACATCCATAACATAATATTTGAAACTAGTTTCAAGTATGAAAACTTATTTCCATTCTCCACGCTCAAAATCCAAAATCAAGGCATCAGGGAAGTTGGTTTTCCAAAATCATTATCTTTGCCTTGTGGATATACACCTTAGTCTTCACATTAATTTCAATGGTATACATATATATTTCCCAAATTTGTCTCCTAAAACTGAAACTAGTTACATTGGGTTATGTTTCACTATGATCTAGTTATTATAACAGTTATCACTTGTGAATGCTTTATCTTTACAGAATCACATTCTGAGGTACTGGCAGTCGGGATTTCATCACATGCATGATTGGTAATTATAATATAATTTCTGACAGTTGAGTGCCTCTGGAATGTAGAAGATCATCACAATGATGCATAAAGATCTAGATATAGAGATAAAAGGGATTTGAAAATTTTCTCATTATAAGTTATTATAAAATTAAGAGAAACTAGCTAGGTGTGGTGGTACATCCCTTTCCTTCCAGCACTCCAGAGGCAGGAGCAGGAGGTTCTCTTGTCAGATCTATGCCAGCCTGGTATACAAAGGAAGTTCCAGCCCACTTGGGGATACAGGGAAACCCTGTCTCCAAAAGACCCCCAAATTAGGAGAAACTTTAAAGTTATACCAAATTTTCTCTGTTCAGGAATTCCCATACATATTTCCTTTAAGACTCCAAAAGTAATATGTTCAATATCTTCAGTATATATCATCAAAATTCCATATGACAAAATATTTTAGAAAGGTCGCTAAATTATAGGATACTTGAGTAATCTGGAGTTATGCCTGGTAATTGAGTCCTCAGCTCCTTAGTTCATTCACATTTTCATATAATTTCTTGGTAGAAGGGGTACTTGATATGGCCTTAAGACTCATTTTCAGTTTCAAAGATTAATTTGTAGTTTGAGGAAAAATTGATCAGTCCTTTAAATACAATATACTAAACATATTTTCTAGTCTCCTTAACAGGATGGTATTATAAAAATAATTTATTCTTAAACTGTTTCATTTCCTTTTGTTTAATTTCTTTTAATTATGTTTATTCAATTATTTATTCAATTTTATATATAAATTTATACATATAATATTTTATATATAAATAATATATAAATTTATATATATATAAATTTATATATAATGATATAAATGTATATATCTATAATTTATTCAATTCAATATTATGTATGTCATTACTTATGTTTATTCAAGAATATTATAATTCATTTACATATTAAAATATTTGAATGTCCATTTAAAATAAGTTTCTTCATAAAAATTTCAATGAAGATTTGCATAATGACATACCAGTTTACATGCTAAGTTAGATGGGGAAATTCCACAGGGTCTACAATCAAGTTAAAAGCAATCAATGTATGTAGCTGGAGGAAAAATCATTTATCAGTTATCTCTAAGGAAAAACTCAGTGAAAGGCTATCTAGTCCAAAGTGGGTATCTCTAACTACAGAGACACAGTACACAGGGAGAACCACTAAATGGGAATGACTCAGTTTGCATGAGATATGTTATATATATATATAATATATAATATATATTATATAATGATGTTAACATTGTATAGGCATGTAATAAGCAAATAAGAGAACAAGAAAATGAGAGGGAGTAGACGACCATGGGAGAAGTACTGGGGGACTGGGGATGATGGAAATAATGGAAAGAAAATACCCATGTATGAAATTCTGAAAAATAAATTTAATTTCCATGGATGTATAAATTATTTGTCCTTTAGTTGATATAAATTAATGTTAGATGTATAATGGGTACAATTAAATATTAAATATTTCAAGTTTGTTTTTTTTAATATTTTGATTATATTTTTTATCTACCTATTTCTAGAAAAAAAATATATCATCTGGATAACATGAATTAAGTTACTAGGGAAAAAAGAAGCTGTAAGATAAACTTTGCAGTTGAATATGCCCTCAAATATGGTGTAAGAGTTAGGAAAAGTTAATAAATCACAAATTTCCTAACAAGCCTCCTACCAGCCTGTCATATTTGGAAAATTGTGTATCCCACAAAAGGCTCAGTGTTCAAGTCTTAGTCTCCAGTTTTTGGCATCATTGAGAAATGATTGGATTCTAATTCACCAACTATATCAATGTGTTAATCAAGTGATGAATTCATACTCAATGGACTCTTAAGTGGTTGACCATAGTTGGAGGAATTTGGTCAATATGGCTGTGATTTTGAAGTGTATATCTTTTCCCTGACCTTTCCTGCTTTTTTTTCTTTTTGTCCATGTTGCCATTTAGTAGCTGCTTTCATCCACCATCCTTCTGTGTGAAGTTTCTACTTCCCACTGGCCTAAAAGCAATGGAGCCATCCAATCATGGGCTGAAACCCATGAAATCATGTGCCCAAACAAATGTTCCATCTTTTAAATTGTTTATCTCAGGTATTTTCACACACTGGCAAAAAGGCTTAAAAGAAACATATGCGTGTTTAAAATCATAAAGTTTAGAACCAATGAAAGCATGAGCAGTCATCTGATCAAATGTTTCCATTTTATAGATGAGAAAATACATGTCTTACGACATAGAAATATAAGTGGAATATGATATGTATTTTGATTCTTACAACATTTTTCCATGTAAAATTACCCTGCAAATGCCTGACTCCAGCTTTGCATATACTCAAACAGACAGACACATATATGTAACTAAATAAAATAAATATTTTATAAAAATGAGTCAGTACATCAAACCTTACCAAAAAGCCATCATCTTCCATAAATTTCCTCCTATATTTCCTGCTTTTCCATAATGTCACCTCTAGCTCAAACTTCTTTCTCTTGCTCTGGCTCAATTGCTTACTGTTCTATATACAACTATAGACAGACAAGGCTCTAAATTATTGTTAAATGCAGTGAGATTTTCTCTTCTCCCTACAAACCACATTGTGTTATATAAACTTTTAATAACAAAGTAAAATAAAGCAAAGATTTTGCTAAAAGATGTCATGATTTCCTTAAGGAAGTGTTTGAAGGTTCCTCCTTGGCAAGCCCAAACAACCATCAATCTTGCCCTTGTGCTCCACACTGGGGTCTTTCCCTCCCATGGTCCGCCAAATGAAGTCCAGTAAACATATGTCCTGTCTTGATCTTCCTGTACTGGCCTCCATGATACAGCCTGGGTAGTCCAACAAGCAAAAAAAAAAAATCCTCCAATTAAGGTGATATGTGTATGTATGTGTGTATATATTTATATATCAACAACAACAAAAGAAGAGGAAAAAAACTCTGGAAAGACTCAGAAAAAGATGCAGGACATGTATGTTAGAGTATAGGAACTCAGGTGAGGTGGGGGGCATGGAAAGGGAAGTGACTAAATTCGATTGAGAAAGGATGCATGATGTATGGAAAAAATTTAATAACAATAAAAAGAAAAAAGAAAAAAGAAAAAAGAAAACTTTTTTAAAGTTCTTATTTTCTATTAAGTTAAGGAAATATAATGTAAAAATATTCATTATGTGTAAAAAAGATAAAATAAATCATTTATTAATTTATGTGTAAAAATGTAAATTCACACAAAGTAATGAAATGCAAATCATGTGTATTTAATAATTATTGTAGTATTTATTCTTTTTTTTTTACTGAAAGAGTCCACACTTGCTCTGCAGCCCATGATAGTTTCAAACTCATTATCTTCTTGCCTCATAAATGCTGGGAATATACATAAGCAACACCTTACTCAGCTTTCAAATAGTATTTTGAAATCTTTTGAAATAAATGAGCAGTTGCATGTTAGTAAATCAATTTTAAATATTCATTAATGATCAAATATAGTTAGTTTATTAAGTGAATCATATGAGAGTAAATATTTGTGTCAATGGACATTTAACTATGATTATCATTATGTTTAGAAAATACCAGCTCCAACTAAGTTTAATAATCTATATAGTTTGCTGATTTAACCATAAGCAAATTTAATATATTTCTAAATTAGTGTCATTCATGAAAAATTCAGAGTCACATTAAATAAGCTGCATTAAATCTCTTTAATATCCATGGTTCCATCTGAAAACTAAAATTATCAAACGTAATTCCTAAAATGATATTTCTTGTGCTATACTATATCACATCCATCAGCTTTTGGATAAGACTATTTAAATTTGCCTGACAGGATCACAGCAAGAAAACATTCAGTTAAATTCAGTGAATTAAATAGTGCAAAACACATGATGTCTAAATACCCACCTATGGAACAAATTATTTTGATTTTCACATTTTTCAAAATTAACATAAAAAAATAATTATTTCCTACATCACCGTACTGTTGCCACTTCACTTATATAATGCAATGACTATTATTCAATGAACCTCATGATATAATGTATTTTTGTTTTCCATTGATTGTCAATATTAGCTACACTTAGAATTCATCTAGGAATCTTGAAAAGTATACCAATGTCCAGCCCAGAATGTTTGATTTAATTCATCCAAATGTACCAAGCACTATAATATTCTGTAAAGTTGAGAACCAGTGAAAACTGTGACTTATATAAGATACGTGAATTTCAAACAGTCCAATGGGGTCTACGTTCACGTTTGTGAACCACACCTTTTATTGGTAAAATAATAGCTTTAACAATTTAAAGAAATATGGGTTCGACCCTGAGATTAAATGAATGGATGCCTCATCTTATCATTCTTCTTAACTATAAATGAGTGAGAATGATTCCTTAATTCTAAAGTCTGCTACATGATCATTCTTATGAAAAATTACATATTTTAAAAGAGAACATAGTAATTTATTTGTGAAGTGAAATATCACTAGCAGATCATTAACTTGGTACAATGAATGCATCAAACAGCTGTTCCTTAGAAAATAGAACATCTGTTAAATGCCATTGAAGCCACTATTCACTGTCATTACACTTACAGCTATATTTCTACTCTGCAAACTCTTTCATGAATATCTCTTTTAATAGAGTATATATTATTAATAAAAATTCAATACAAATTACTACAAAATTCACTATTTAATGTTGTGTATGTTTCCTTAATCTATCATTATATTATTCTGTCACATTAGCCTACTAGTGAAATATGTCCTAAATTTAAAACCATGACAGAATAATTCAAGGACCAAAAAATAATTAACAACAAATTTAAGACATATTAGATTATATGATGCATTATTGATGTTGATCACAGCTCCGGAGGAAGAATGAATTCATGTTTACCACTTCAAACATAAGTATAGACTGAATATTCCAACTCAAACTGAAATTCTTTGTGTGGTATGAGCCTTTTAATTTAAACAAATTGTTCAGTTTTCTTCAGGGACTATGTTGCCTAGCTAGAAGTTAAAAAAAAAAAACTTCCTATATCCAATGATCAGAAATGCTATAATAATTATACAAACCATGTGCAGAATTCCCTTGGTGGAAAATTTCAAAACACCTTTTATGAGCATGTTAGATAATCATCCATCTACGTTAGAGGTAACATGCATAAGATATAAACAGGAGCTAAAATAAACAAAAATGGGTAGTGTCCTTGCTAAGAGAGATATAGCAATAAATAGTGGTAAGGGACATATTTGAATAAATGTGTACCAAAGTAAAGACAAAATGTATACACAGAAGAGCACTAAGAAATTGTTTTACAAAGCACGAATGTCCAAAAAAGTAAATGTCTGCACTCAAAAAATAAAAATAAACACTGAGAAAAAGAGGAAAATCACAAATGGCAGAATGCATGAACTCTGGTGGGGTCAGGGGCAAGGAGAGGGGAGTGGGTTTAGATTTGATTAAGAATTTTTGTAAAGCTAGGCATGGTGGCAGGCGCCTTTAATCCCAGCACTCCAGAGGCAGAGGTAGGTGGATCTCCATGAGTTCAAGGCCAGCCTGGTTCTACATAGTGAGTTCCAGGCCAGCTGGGACTATAGGGAGAGCCTGTCTCAAAAAAAAAAATAAAAAGAATTCTTGTATGAAATACACAAAACCTCAATAAAAAATAAAAAAGTAAAAAAGCACAAATGTCCCTTCAGATATTTTTATCCCCCTTTCTTCCTTTATATTACTGTATTATTATACTATCCCTCTTGGGAACTTCTGCCTCCCAACTCTCAGAGATCATTGTGGAAGTGGCCTTGAAAGATTGTAAAAACCAGAACTGGTGAATGGCCACAAGGAAATAGACTTTTCCAGACAGCTGCTCGGCTACTCATATGAACTCACAACAATAATGACAGCATGTGCAAATCCCATGCAAGCTGAAACCAGACAAGACCCCAGAACAGACATGACGTAGATAAGAAATCCTAACCCAAACTAAGGAAATTCTGGCCACTGATGGCTGCTGGGAAGGGGGAAAAGACAGCTTTTTTTGAGGATGAGATTCTTAGTAGGTTAACCAGGCCCTAGTGGATGGACAAACTAAATGCCATTTAGGAACACAAATTAGATTACAAATAATCTATCTATGTATAGATATAATCTTTCTAGCTGTCTATCTTTGTGCATAGATAGATAGATAGATAGATAGATAGATAGATAGATAGATAGAGACAGTACATTCAATTGGACAAGTAGCAGTAAGGGGAGGTGAAGTAGGTGGTATGTAAATATCATAAAATAATATTCAATTAAAATAAAAAAGTTCAATATTTTTAAGATAGAATGAGAATGGACACTACATATAAAAACTATCTTAAAAATTATCTTACCTGCAAGTCACCAGAAAAATTATAAAACACATTGAAAATTTGAGCAAATATGAAACTGATGTGTTTGGAAATTGTGACCTCTAGTGAGCTATGTCTTCAATCCATGGATTAAATTACCAGTGTATGTATTTCTCTGGGTTCAAACAATTATTCCAGTATGTTTTATAGTTATGTTAGATGCAAGAATATTGAAAGAAATAGTAGATTTTCCCATCCAAAAGTAGATTGTTTTCTAGATGTTCTGACTAGACTCTAGATGCACAAAAGGACATCTGGGTTCAAATGCTTGACTGGATAGGATTTAACATGATGTAATGCATGAGTTCTGATGAGGGGGGTTGTGGCATGAAAGAGGAACCCTAATTTGATTAGGAGACATTGTATGAAATGTACAAATGCTCAATAATTTTTAAAAAGAGTATTGTGTATGAAATACACAAAAATTCAATGAATTTTTTAAGTAAAAAATGTGAGTTGATGAGCTGGTTAGCATGTCTTAATACTATGGTGTAACTTCAACTTTAAATTTCTAAAATCGACTTCACTAGTATCTTTGAAAATATCAGAATGTATTTCTCATTCTTCCCATGATAAACAAGGCATGTCTTAAAGAACAATTTAATCTATTCTTCCCATTCATTCCTTATAAAGAAATCAGAGTAGACTTTGACAATTGCCATGGTAAGAAATAGATAATACAATTTTTATTGGAAATCATCAAACTTAGTTATTAATTTTTCCAATGTTTTTACTGAGAGTTATAAAATGGAAGACACTTTATACATGAAAAATACGTTATTGATTGGAGAAATTTGTTTAAACTGAATTCTTGGGTTAATATTTTGTTAAATCAAGAAACCTCATAATGTCAAGTATATAGTTCTCATTCAGCTATTCTTGAATACCCAAAGGTATCTACCTTTTATAATCATTTTATAGGTCAAAATACAGCAAAATATTATAATCTTGGTATTTCCTTAGCCTTAAAATGAACCCTAGAAGCTGACACATTACTACTTGAGGAAATGAAACAAAATAATAATAATAAAAAAGCCTAAAAGGCAAGAGGTTCTAGATTAGCCAACTTAGTCACTGAAATTAAGCTTTCTCAGTTAGAAAGATAGGCCTTTCATGACCTTCTCAAACCCTCATTCCAGAAGGCAGTAGAAAAATACCATGTGTGCTGCTTTCAGATGTTTTTCAAGCAGAGGGAATGCCTTGAGTGTTCGTTCTTTCCAGTCTGTCAACTACACAGTTAACTCCAGCTCCCTTAAAAAAAAAAGGGGGGGAGTAAATAAGGATATAAATACACTGGCCAAAATGGCAGTTTTGGTTTAGTTTACCATCCATGTGCATGTAAATATGTCATTTTATTTTTTGTTGTTTATAGGAATTTATTAGATTAAAAAGGTCCCTAAACAGGTGAAATTTTCACTTTTTTAATTTTTTTATTCTCTGCTTTTTTTTTTTGTTGTTGTTGTTTGTTTTTTTTGAGACAGGGTCTCCCTATATTCCCAGCTGGCCTGGAACTCACTCTATAGACCAGGCTGGCCTTGAACTCACAGAGATCCGCCTATCTGCCTCTGCCACCCAAGTGCTAGGATTAAAGGCATGAGCTGCCATGCCTGGTGAATTTTTCACTTTTAATAAGTATCTTGTATTACCTTTCTAGAGACCTTTAATCCAAATCATTATAGCTTTTGACTCAATGTGTGCTTTGTTTTAGTCAGTCCTAATTTTCCAACCCTCTAGCTTCAAGAGTTGCTTCCACTTGAAGCTGTTAATGCTTATCTCATCATGATATATAATTTTCAAACAATTATATACTTTCTAATATTCTTTCAAATTATTCTATTGTATTTTCTCCTTTCTCTGCCGCTATATTACAGGCATAATTAGAGGAAGCATACAAATATCACTTCCTTTTTCTGGCACAAAACCTAGAGAGCATTGATTAAGTGATATTTTCCTCAGATCTTCAGAGAGTACAACAAGCATATTATTTACATTTTATGATGTTAAACTAGGTTTGTCCATGTAAGCTTTTCATCCCAGGTACTTGTGAATTTGAAATATAAATATTTCAAGTTTAATTGTTACAGAGAACTTTTGTGAAAGTTGTTACTAACAGACTGGGAATGTAGGTGAGTGGTACACTACTTGCCAAGGATTTGCAAGGCTCTAGGTTCAATCTTCAGCGTGCGCGCGCGTGCACACACACACACACACACACACACACACACACACGCACACGCACCAGAGAAATTTTTATTTGTTTTGGTACACATTGGTTACTGACCTCCGCGGCATTGCACGACACGGGTGCACAAACTTGCATGCAGACAGTACATTCATACACATATAGAAATAAATAAAATAAAAAAAAACATATTTAAAAGTAGAAAATTAAAAACCCATTAAATACACTATTTTCCTAAACATAAGAGAGCATTATACAAATGAGTAAATACCACCAGCTGATTCTTCATTTTGAGATGGAGCCCTTTAACTATAGATCTCTTTTTTTTATTTTTTTTTTTTATTAATTTTATTTATTTCTGTATGTGTATGAATGTACCGTCTGCATGCAAGTCTGTGCACCCGTGTCGTGCAACGCCGCGGAGGTCAGAAGACGGTCTCGGATTCCCCTGGAACTGGAGTTCTCCTGGAATTGGAGTTTCAGACGGCTCTCGGCCGCCATGTGGGTGCTGGGGATCGAACCTGGGTCCTCTGCAAGAGCGGTCGGTGCTCTCAACCGCTAGGCCATCTCTCCAGCCCCTATAGATCTCTTTTGTAGTAAGGATGCACATCTTATGAGAATCACTTTTCATTATAAGCCATTATGAACCACCGTAATGAAAATTTTGACAAACATGTCACTATGATGACAAATTTGTTTTTTGATCTTTTCGAGACAGGGTCTCCCTGTAGCTCTGGCTGTCCTCGAACTCGCTGTGTAGACCAGGCTGGCCTTGAACTCACAAAGATCTGCCTGTCTCTGCCTCCCAAGTGCTCGGATTAAAGGCATGCACCACCACACCCAGTATATAATGACAAATTTAACTTTAGAATGGTATCACATAATTTTCAAAAAAAAAAGGAATTATCAATTATTGCTAACTCCTTGATCTAGTTAATAAATAAGACTTATAATTAAAATATTTCCTTTGGAATACCTTCTGAAGATTTTGGCACATAATAGTAGTTAGCTGTAGTCTAGTAACTATATAAACAATGTCTTCTATGTTTCTGACTTCTTTGAAACCATATAAGGTTTGTAAAACTTTTTTAGTTTTTAATTTGAGATTTTATTTAATTTTTGTGAATTTTGTGCCATATATTTTTTTTTATTACATTTAGACCACAGTCCTCTCTTTACAAGCCCCATTAGTACTCTTGGCACAATTTCATATTCTCTTTCTCTCTTATAGAGATATAACATATAGTAATATAAAATAAAGCCTATCAGGTGAAATTTGGGTTCTCAAATTCCCTTCAGTGTGGGTCCTTTCACAGGAGTTTCATTAACCTACCCAGACTCACAGGATTAACGAACACTGACTGTACCCCTCGAAGCATCTATCAATTTCCAGTACATCCTCAGCTAAAGATTGGGATTCTTACCTATATCTGCACTTTTAACTTGGCTCTTATAATCCATCAGTCCTCTTTCTACAATGATCCCTGAGCTTTTGGAGGCAGAAATTTGATATGGGTGTCCTATGCAGACTCTAAGTCTCTGCAGGCTGTTCAGTTGTGGGTCTTTCTGTCAATCATCATCTGCTGCATTAGGAAGATTCCGTAACGAAAGTTGAGACATATTAATCTATTGGTATAACATCAAGTCATTAGGAGTCAATTTAATAAAATAAAATATGTATTTAGGAGAATAATAGTACTAGGCTCTACACAATTGATTGTGACCTGTCTAGCCACAGGTACCTAAGCCTGATAGCAACAAGAGTCTAGGCCCCCTTCTGTGAATTGGAACTTAAATTCAGTTAAAAACTTGTTGGTTACTCCTATAGCATTTGTGACACTGTTGCCTAAGTGGGCATAATTTTACAGGCCAGTTCTTGTAATTTGCAGGATGCACAGCTTGGAAAGTTTAGTGATTACTCTTTTTTTTCTCTCCAGTAGCATGCATAACATCTTTCAGCACTATGAAAGCTAGGCACTAGAGATTAAGCTTTGTGGTCAATACCAACTTGCTATATCTGTGTTTGTTCTATAGCTCATGTAGAATATACAAATAATCCCAAACCTAAACAACAGCAGCCATAAACCCCAAATAAAAAAACAAATAAATGAACAAACAAAACCCAAGCCAACTAAAAGTTAGGGCAAGGAATTGAACAAATGTTTGTTCCAAAATATGAAACATTAATAGCTGAGAGATATTTAAAATATTTCATTTGAAAATCTTCATTATTCAGTATCTTTAGCCATAAGGAAAATGCAAGTTAAAACCACTTTCAGATTTTATCTGACACCATTCAGGATAAGATGCCAGAAAACAAATAATGAAAAATGCTGGAGAGGATTACAGAAAGGGGAGCATTTATTTACTGCTTTGGGAATGAAAACTGATGAAATCACTATGGAAACCAATGTGGAGATTTCTCAAAAGGCTAGGCATAGATCTAACTTTTAATACATAGCATCCTCGAACATAAATCCAAAGTACTCTGTATTCTACTACAAAGATACATATTGCTGCTCTATTCACAATAGCTAGGAAAGTGAAATAACCTGGATGTTCATCAACTGATGAATGTGTAATGGAATTGTGATACATTAACAACAATGGAATATAATACAGGTGTTAAAAATAACAATTTGAAATTTGCAGGTAAATGGATGGAAGTGGGAAAAAAAATCACCTTTAGTGAGGTAACCCATACCTAGCAAAGAGTCACATGGTTTCTATTATAAGTAGATGCTGACTTTGAATCCTTGGATATGAGGGTTTGATTGGAAAATCCAATGGGGAGCAGGGCAGTAGTAAATAGTCATAAACTGGGGGGAGGGCTTCTTGTGAGGAGTATAGAATGCAGGGATATAAAGAAGGAAAGGGGAATAATGATGTAGGGAGTGTTTAATGAGGTGGAGAATGGGAACACAGACCAGAGAAATGAGTATTGGGGGGGATGACTAAAACTAAGGGCCTTAAAAAGTATCCCACGGAATCCTATCCCTATAGGAGTTTCTTAAGTTGTATGCATAAGCAATAAAAAAGAGCTTGAAAGGGTATATTACTTAATAGGAGGGAATTGTTCCTATGCAATACAATAGGGTGGCAAAGAAAAAGTTTGATGTCAGGAATGTACTTCCAAATTTGAAGCTGTTGGCCAGGCACCACATAGACAGCCAATAATACTGGCCATTGCCCCTGCCGTTGGTCACCTAACAGACCTTCACAGTTTATACAATTTTGTTGCCTTTAATATTATTTTCTCCATACAAAAAAGTTGTGTATGCCTAATACATTGTATTTAATGGATTTTTGTTTCTTTATCATATTGTCTCAAGACATTATTAGAGTAATAGGACTGGTAAATATATGCAAAGTACATGGTAAGCATTTGTGAGGATGTCATAATGACACCCATTATTTTCTATGCTCATCAAAGTTTTCAAAAAGTGCCATCTAATTGAAGTTAAAATTGAACATTGTGGAATATTACATTTACAAATAAATTAACAGTAGTGTTAATTTTTTCCTGGGCTATAAGATGTTGTGGATATCCATAGAGGGTGAGATTTACAAACTGAACACGGTCAGGAGAAAGCCATGGTTCCAGGCTGTCCCTCCCACATGTGGGAGTTTTGCACCTGTGTTTGTGGAGTTTTTTTCATTCCGTTTCTGTGCAGAAAAGCCAGGCATGATGTTCAAACTGGGAGCACCTGTGTCTGGGGCCAACTTGGACAATTTTGTGGCCTGTATATGATCTCTTCATTCATTGTCTAAACTTCACAAGAAGTCTGTTGAAATTTGGGGTTAAAAACTGAGTTATGACTATACGTACATTAGTCTCACCCCAGGACCAAATCTAAGCAATGGTATGTGCATGTGATCACATTTTTCAAGCACTTGGATGAAAAAAGACAAATGCTGTTAAAAATGCGAAAAGGCGGGGCTGGAGAGATGGCCTATTTGTTAAGAGCGCTGACTGCTCTTGCAGAGGACCTGGGTTTGATCCCCAGCACCCACAGGGCGGCTAAGAACCGTCTTTAACTCGAGTTCCAGGGGAATCCGATGCCCTCTTCTTACCTGCGGGGCATTGCACGACACGGGTACACAAAACTACATGCAAACAGTACATTCGTACGCATACAAGAATAAATAAAAATTAAAAATTAAAAAAAATGGGACGGCTAGGAACCGTCTTTAACTCCAGTTCCAGGGGAATCCAATGCCCTCTTCTCACCTCTGCAGCTTTGCACGACACGGGTGCACAAACCTGCATGCAGACAGTACATTCATACACATAAAAATAAAACAGTAAATAAAATTTTAAAAAAGATTGTATATATCAGTCAAAATAAATTAAAATAATAAAAAAGAAAAAGAAAAAAACAGAATAAGATTCTATTAAATTAGAGTTGATTGTGATGTTTAAATGTCACCTCACTGACTAGGAAATTGCATGGCCATTTAAACAAATATTTCTTTTTACTTTCTTTTTTTAATTTATTATTTTATGTGTATGAGTATACTGCCTGCATGTAACTTGGAGCACCAAGTTACAAGTGGGTACTGGGGATCGAACTTGAGTCCTCTGAAAGAGCAGTCAGCGCTCTTAACCTCTAGGCCATCTCTGCAGCCCCTGACATATACAGTCTTATTCTATTTTTATGTCAAAGGCAGAAATTGAGCATCAACTATAATGAAATTAAAATTTGGAAGTTTTTTTCTCTAATAAACTCACAACAATAAAAAAAGATGTTGTGTATATATTTGCTTGTATTTCTGTCAAAAGCACATGCTTGCATATAATGATAGGCAAAATCACTTCTCTGCCATTTTACCCACTCTTCCTAGAACAGTGGCCAACTACTATGTTTGTAGAAGATATATTTGTATATGGAGGGTCCATCTATCATCTCTGTCTGTCTGTCTAGCACATGCAGCAAATTCAGCCCATGTGTTTTCATGTCTGCCAATATCTATTAGCTTCTTTGCATTTTCCAACTTGCTGTGAATTGTGTTACCTGTGACTCCTTTGCAATAATGCCTGTCAGTTAAAAGGAATATAATAAACATTTATGATTGATATATGAACAAATTGTTTTTATGAAATGCTAGACTCACTCTTGTGCAAGAAATGATATCTACATAACAAATAAATTTATTCGTGACAGCAAATAAATTCATTTGCTATGAGTTACCTCAATACCAAATGTTTTGTGTTAAAACAAACATATGAATAAAAATCATAGAAGACAATAATCTTTTATTGTATAATTATTTGTCCATATAGGGTTTTTGTTTCATTTTTACTTCCTACTGTTTTGATGCCCAAAGCAAGAACCAAAAATTAAAATAGTACTCAATGATCAAGAGTTGAGCAACAATAAAAGTAAAAGAGACAGAAAAGGCACACTTATATACTGTTTATTGAGTTTCATACATTGACTTAAACTGAGAATTTGATATACATCACACATTCTTAATTATCATAAAAGCACCAACTCTGAAACGATATTTGCAGGCTCATGTATGCACAAACATATGGATGACCGCATAGGTTTCTTTTACTCGTGGATTCTCAGTTGTGTCTCCATATGTGTGTTTGTCAATAAATAGGACTTGAAAACCTAGAAAAAACAAGAGTTGAGCAGGATATGATGGTGCATATGAAAGAAAGCTGAAAACTATTTTGTTATATTGCATAGATTTTACAAAAATCACATTGAAGCCGGGCGTGGTGGCGCACACCTTTAATCCTAGCACTTGAGAGGCAGAGGCAGGCAGATCTTGTGAGTTCAAGGCCTGCCTGGTCTACATAGTGAATTCCAGGACAGACAGGGAGACCTTGTCTCAAAAAATACCAAAAAAAAAAAAAAAAAATCACATTGAAAACTTCTAGGAGAAAAAAAAAAAAGCTGCTATCTGGTAGAGGTATCATCTTTACATGGGAAATTCCTATAATTCTTTGTGCATAAATTTTATTTGATACTTCTGGTTAGCTTTATCTTCTTTATTATTGCTACTACTTAATGATTTTGTTTTATTTGGACTTTGAGTTTCTGTAATAAATTTATTGGATTCTATTGCAAATGACATTTATCTCTGAATCCTTGTGGGTTTTGTTTATTTTATTTTATGAGTTAGAGACCATTATGAAGAGCAAGGGTCATTAGGATTCTTCAGTTTCCAAAGAGATTAATATCCAAAAAGGCTGAATGCACTGCTTTAGAAATATAACATCATTGTTGTGTAATTTCCTAAAGTTAGGCTTCTATCGTTCCAGGAATCTTATAATGTCTGCTTTTAGGCACTGCATTATCAAATTAATAAAGCATGAAACATTTAGTTGGGAATTTTGCATGCTTAGGTATTTATTATGTATGTGTGATAAAGAAATTATTTATATAGAAATATATCTACCATATAACCAATAATGTAGCTGTAATGTGTCTGGCATGGTTTCATTTTTAATAAACCCATAACTGTATTGTTACAACATCAAAATGTGTTTGCAAGCAAGAAAACAAATAGTAATTTCAGAAGCTTTAAATCTAAAGGCTATATAGTACTTTATTTGGAAACTCAATGCCATTTTTCCCACAGGCAACTCAGAAAGAGAGTGAAAAGCAGAAGGTTCACTTGAAGAGTGTCACTGAGCTAGGGGAGGCTTTGAAAACTGTGTTGGGCAAAAAAGAGTCCTTGGTAGAAGATAAACTCAGTCTTCTAAATAGTAACTGGATAGCTGTCACCTCCCGAGCTGAAGAATGGCTAAATCTTTTGTTGGTAAGAAAAAAGGCTGGAGACTTTCATTTCTCTTTGTCATAAGGAAAGAAATATCCCATAGCATAGAGGAATTATAATTGTGTTTGTAAATTATAATTCTGAATCTATAGGTATCTAAACTCTATTTTAAGATGGTTTTCTACATTTGTATTCTCTTTGGATTTCCTTCCTTCTTTCCTTCCTTCCTTCCTTCCTTCCTTCCTTCCTTCCTTCCCTCTCTCTCCTTCCTTCCTTCCCTCTCTCTCCTTCCTTCCTTCCCTCTCTCCTTCTTTCCTTCCCTCTCTCTCCTTCCTTCCTTCTTCTTTCTTTCCTTTCCTTCCTTCCTTCCTTCCTTCCTTCCTTCCTTCCTTCCTTCCTTCCTTCCTTCCTTCCTTTCTTTCTTTCTTTCTTTCTTTCTTTCTTTCTTTCTTTCTTTCTTTCTTTCTTTCTTTCTTTCTTTCTTTCTTTCTTTCTTCTTTTTGTCTTTTTGAGACAGGGCTTCCTTGTAGCCCCAGGTAGTCTGGATCTCTCTATGTAGATAGCCTGTTCTAGATCACAAAGAGATCTGCCTGCTTCTCCTTCCTTAGTGCTGGGACTCATGGCCTGGACCACCATGAATGACATTGTGTATCTTTCTTTTTTTTAAAAAAAATTAAATAGTGATGACTTTCTATTTTTAATTTTATTAATTTATTTATTTATTTATTTATTTATTTATTTATTTATTTTTATGTGTATGAATGTACTGTCTGCATGCAGGTTTATGCACTTGTGTCGTGCAATGCCCCGGAGGTCAGAAGAGGGTGTCAGATTCCCCTGGAACTGGAGTTAAAGACGGTTCTCAGCCGTCATGTGGGTGCTGAGGATTGAACCCAGGTCCTCTGCAAGAGTAGTCGGCGCTCTTAACTGCTAGGCCATCTCTCCAGCCCCTTATAATGTATTTTATGATTAAATAAAAAAGCTAAAATAAATTTATGTGAAAAAAATAAAATAAAATAAAATCCCCTGATAATCTGAGTTCAGGGGTATAGTCAAAAA
>VZQC01003818.1:3485-48184 GCA_009823505.1 Rhizomys pruinosus | reverse complement strand
TCTTGGGATTCTTCTCCTTCCTCTATTCCTATGATGCTGAGGTTTGATTTTTTTCATAATGTCCCACATTTCCTAGTTGTTCCACTTTTGTGTATTTTTTAAATTTTCATAATCTTTACTTGAGTTTTTAGTTGTTCTGTGTTATCTTCCAGGTCTGATATTCTTTGTTCTGCTTCCTCCATTCTACTTCTGAGGCTTTTTCCATTCCTTTTCTCTTGATTGGATGAGTGTTCGGTTTCCTTTTTCATTTCATCCTGTGATTTCTTTAGTATTTCCACTTCCTTTTGGAGGTTATTAATCTCTTTCTGTAGCTCCTTGATTTACTGTTTGCTTTCCTTTTTTATTTCAGCATGAGATCTTTTCAGTGTTTCCCCTTCCTTCCTTCCTTCCTTCTTTCCTTCCTTCCTTCCTTCTTTCCTTCCTTCCTTCCTTCCTTCCTTCCTTCCTTCCTTCCTTCCTTCCTTCCTCCTTTCTTATCTGATACCTGTGCATGGGAGATTAATGATATTGTGGAGTTCTACAGTCTTGATATCTTTCCACATTAAGCTTTGATCTCTGTAAACCCAAACTCTGCTCTCAAATGAATGCAAGGAGTAAGTTTGCTATCATATTGCAAAGTCATTGTTATGTTCATGACAGTATTATTTTTTAAGTTTTACTTTTTAAAATGTATATGTATCTGTGTGAACCTGAGTGAGGGCATGTGTACTATCTGCAGAAAGGAGCTCAGGAAGTTCAGAAGAGGGTGTCAGATGCTCTGAATCTGTAGTTACAGGCCATTATTTGCCACCAGGTAGATTCTGGGAACTGAACTTGGGTTCTTTTCAAAACTAGCAGACGCTGTTAACCATTGAACATAGTTTCCTGCCCATCAATTCATGCAGCCTACATGAAATACAGTGTCTTATTTCACAAGATCAGAATAATCTTTCCCTTAAAATCTGGTTTCTATAACAAGATATATTATACTTTGTCTTTTATAATATTCTCTTTCTCTATCAAATTTGGGGACTTTAATGTTTTTTGAGACAGAATTTCCGTATACCCCAGCTGGCATGGAACTTGCTATGTACACCAGGGTAGCCTCTTAGCCTGCCTCTGCCTCCTGAGTGCTAGGATTAAAGGTGTATGCCAAAGGTTAACTTTTAAAATCTCATTTAGGGGCTGGAGAGATGGCCTAGCGATTAAAAGTGCCGACCGCTCTTGCAGAGGACCAGGGTTTGATCCCCAGCATCCACATGGCGGCTGAGAACCGTCTTTAACTCCAGTTCCAGGGGAATCTGACACCCTCTTCTGACCTTCGTGGCATTGCACGACATGGGCGCACAAACCTTCATGCAGACAGTACATTCATACACATACAAAAATAAATAAAATAAAATAAAAAAACAAATAAAGATATAATTTAAGTTAATGGTTCGTTATTTTATTTTCTTGAAATATTCAGTAATATGTGATTAATCAGTTATTTACTTTAAAAACCATTTATTATTACAATCTTATTCTGTACATTTGATTTTCTTTTTGTGGTTACTTTTGAAACAGGATCACCCTAAGTTGCATAGGCTGGCCTTGAAATCATTGTGTACCCTAGGTAGTTTTCAATTTGGAATCTTCCTGCCTCTTGTTGCAGTATGCTGGGATTATAGATTCACACCAACTTGCCCAGCTTTAATTTTCTTTATTGTGCCATGGCATTTGTCAGTAGAATGTCATTGCTTTTAATGATTATCTAAACACATTCTGTACTTTCTCTATTATATATATATATATATATATTATTTGTGTCATAGCCCATTCTTAATTATAATCAAGAGTATCAAATTCCTTCAAGGACTTTGGTACAAAGAGAACTGAGTTATTTCCCATATGTTCAGTGTATTTGATAACTTGGGACAAGTGGAATACTCCTAAATGCTTTCATAGGTGACACAAAATACTTATGCATTAGGAAGTCACTGTTTTCCTATAGCATTCAACATTATAATAAATTAATGTCAACTCGAATGTGACAGGAAGGAATAAAAAAGAGTTTTAGGTACTCTTCCTCCTGAGAAAATACTTTTTAATATTTTATTTTTAGTTTAATTTATGTATCTGAGTGTAGTGTGTTCATTCACGCAAGTACACTTATGTCCTGCAATGCCCTTGGTGTTCAGATGATATCGAGTTCCCCAGAACTGTAGTTCCAATGGTTGTTAGCCACCTGAGTCTTCTAAAAGGGCCATTGTGCCATCTCTCCAGTCCCCTGAAAATATATTTAAATTTTGATATAAATATTACTATAAGCAGAGATAATACAAATTAACACTAAATAAATATGATATGATTGCTACAGAAAATACATAGACTCCAATGTCCTGTTGATATAGTGGAGAGGTTAAATAGACATATATCAAACTTACTCAAAAGTTGTGTCCTAATTTTTCTTCAATCACATATTCTCATTCTGCTTCTATTTTATTTTGTCTCTTCCATTCTGTTGTACATATATTCTGTTTTCTCTCCCTTTCCATGTCTTCCTGTATCCCTCTTTGCTTTTACCAATCTCTCTATCTCTTTCTCTGTCTTGCTCAACTTCCATTACTAACTTAAAGCCCTGTTTCTTGCTCGTGGAATACAGCGTTTAAAGGCTGAATTGAACGATATCCGTCCCAAGGTGGACTCCACACGAGATCAAGCAGCAAACTTGATGGCAAGCCGCGGTGATCACTGCAGGAAGTTAGTCGAGCCCCAAATCTCAGAGCTCAACCATCGATTTGCAGCCATTTCTCACAGAATTAAGACTGGAAAGGTAGGAAGATCTACTCCAAGGTGGAAACTTGTGCTAAATGATCTCTTGAGAAGGTTGCGCAGTACTCTGAAGGGGGCAAGCAATCCCCACAACAAGGTTTTCAAAAGGAAAATGAAGGCCAAAATATATTTAAGGAAAATTTACCACTGACTTTCATGGAGATAAATCTCTCTTACTTTCTCTTTCTATATCTTTCTTCTTGTCACACTTTTCTCCTGCCACAGCTATTCTAGAACTGCATTCTGCAACGCTTTACATTTGTACGTTCAGGGGTCACGTACAACAAAGTAACAGAGCATGCTGCAATCCAAAAAATGCACCAAAGACAACTATCTAAAGAAAGCACTTTTGATATATATTTTTGCTAATTATAATACTGCTTGTGATTAATGCATCTCAAATATCCCAAATGAGGCCTGTACATCACCTGCATGATCTAGGGTCTTTGTACCTCGTTATTTGTGCACATTTGTGTATACTTGCTCATGCTAATTTCAAGCACTGTGACAATAACCATTAGGTTATATTGAAATGCTTAACCCATGAGGACAAATGATGACAGAACTTCCATACCCTATTTTTTGTAGTCTTATATGCTTATTTATATTTAAACAATTTAATGGAGAACCAGGGAATATGGTATTTTTGCATGGTGACTTCATGATTGTATAACCTATAGTTTACAAAAATATGTGAAGTATTATAAAACTCCAGAATTTGCAGAAGATTGAAGTACAAAGAATTATCCCAAAAGTTACCTAATGTAGTTTGACACATTTTCAATATTATATGAAACACACAAATATAAAAATATGTGTATAAAAAACATCTATTTCTGAATATAGTTAATTGATTGAATCAGTCTTAGATGAAATCATACTCACTGAAAGATCTGATAAACTATATCATGATAGGGCACATTAATTTGTATTAAAATTGGAGCATGTGTTCAATTATTATTTTACAATTGCTAGACTTTCTTAGGAATTACAATAATAACTCATCCTGTATTGTATACATTTGAAATATATCTGAAAAACACATGAAATCTGTATGAGGAATTATAACTACCATACATATATGACATGCTATTAATCCTAAAAATTTCAAGTTGCCCCAAAATATACTCTTTATAAGTTGCCAAAATATCTGACAAACTCTTACATTTGTTTTGTGTGTATAGTGTATAGGGCTTTAAGAATATTCTATTTAAATTCACACTTTTGCTATTTCCGGTGATACCCATGGCTTAGATTATACCTACATAATTAAGGACTTTTATTTCAATAATCAAAAATGCTGTTATTATAATGTATTACTAAATTTTATCTTGGTTCCATCATAGATACACAATTTTGATAACTTGCTAAAGATAATTGAGAGAAAACACGGAATTATTATTTGGAAAGTTATGTTATGACGTTGTGACACCTGAATGCTGTATTGAGAAAAGGGAGACTTCATCCTCCACTGTAGACTTGCTAAATTTATCAAAGAAAGTGTGTAACCACGCCTTCTATTTGTGTTTCTCTTCTATAGTCTACCTGAATTTGTAAGTAGTAACTTTGGAAATGATGCATCAAATGAGATTTCAATGAATACCCTTTATTCCCCTCCAAAGAAAGCATCAGCCATTTCAAATCAATATTTTCAAATACATATTAATTGATGAAGCAATCCACATTTTATCTTGCAAAGTATTCCAGTTTTCTCTTAATTACTAAAAATTATTAGATATGATATCAATGCTATTTTGGGGTCTGGAAAAATAATTATTCGTTACCATCATGAAAAAAAACAAAAAATATGAAGATAAAGTGTGTCTAATGGTTAGCTTATCTATTCCTTGTCCCAAGAAATGACTTTGAACTTCCATTAATCTGAGCATTGTGCAAACATTGGGAAACAACTGCTCGCAAATTGTTTTTACATGAAGGATGCTTGTACTCACAAATTATCACTTATTGTTAAAAAAATGAAAACAAAACAAAACAAAAGAACAGAGAAAGATGCAGAAAAGTTATGGCAGAATGCATGATCTGGGATGGGTAGGGGTGGGGTGGGGGGAAGGGAAGGGGATATATGCCTGAACTGAATTGGAAAATGATGTATGAAATACACAAAGCATCAATAAAAAAATTTTAAAAAAAGGGAAACAAATTTACTTAAGAAACTCAGCCGGGCATTGTGGCGCCTGCCTTTAGTCCTAGCACTTGGGAGGTAGAGGCACGCGGATCTTTGTGAGTTCAAGGGCAGCCTGGTCTACAGAGTGAGTTCCAGGACAGCTGGGGCTACAGGGAGACCCTATCTTGAAAAGCCAAAAAAAGAAATATATGCTTACAATAAAACAAACACATTACAATCATTAAATATGGTGAACACTAAAATATTCTTAATATTTTCAAATGGTGAGGTAATTCTAGTAGAAAATAATGATAACTTTGTCAGCAATGTGAAGATACTTGATATCACTACGATATATTTCTCCATGTTTGTGTACAATAAAGCAGTTTTGTTAACTTAGGATGAATTAAAAGGAAAATTAACCCAAATTTAGAAGAAAAAGTATTTAGTCAGAAAAAGTATTATTCAAAGTAGAATAAATAAATGTAAAGCAGCGAAGTTCTCTGCCCTTTTATCATTTTTCTTTTCTTCCTGTGTTTGAGATCAAGATGTAGGAGTTAGGTTCATAGAGTACTACATTAAATTTTTAGAAGTGGATAAGTCCAAAATTTCTGTTATTTTTAAATTAGACACTTGTACATTTATATCTGTATTTAATAATGGCTTTAAGATATTTATTAAGTTATGTCTGCTTTTGCTTATTGAATAGGAGAATTCTGATAGACTTAGTCTTGTCTGAAAACCAATTTCCATGGGCTTTATGGCAATTATGTCAGTTAGGTGCTGAACTGAGTTGGGGCTTGGCTCTCTGAAGTTTCTTTCTTTCTTTTTTTTTTTTAATGGAGGAATATAACCTGAAGCAAAATCTGTGGTAGTAAGGGAAAAGTGAGTCATTTGGGACTGAACAAGAGTACATCATGGATTCAATGTAAGAATTAATTTTAGGCTAGCCCTTTAAAGGTCAACTATAAAGGCAATTGAATACACCAAAGAATATCCTGAAAACACATTGATTGCTCCTGTATTCAGTGTTCAGTGATAAAGACCATATAGAATGCTTCCATATCTCTGACACAGGTTGTCCATGGTAGAAAATTCTATTGAGACCCTCAGGTTATATTGGATGATGAAATTCTGTTCAGGTGCAGTTTTCAACAGTGCCAATTTTAGCTTTTTGTAAGGAGAAGCATGAAGAGACGTTCTTAAGTTGAAGCTCCGAAATTGCTTTGATTAACAGCTGAGTATATTACTAATTGTTCCGATAAATCTAAGAATCTCAGTGCATCTAAAAATTAAAAAGACGATGCTGGTCGTGTTTTAATCTCAGTATTATGGAGAGAGATAAAATGTTTTTTTTTTAAACACATCTAGAAAAGGTATTGTTTTAAAGATTTGAAATGTTGGAAAATAATATGTATCAGTAATTATTTATTTGGTTAGAGACACTGAGCCAATGAAGTGGCCAAATTTTGAGAACTGAAGCAATCATGAAAACAAGAAAAGGAGAACTAGTGGATTTCTCTTTCTGGCCTCTGGTAGAATGAGATGGAATTAACATGACATGTGTTTACTATATTCATCACAAGATCAGCTTAAGAGATCATCAAGTAGGCTGATAGAAGAAATACTAGAAAATTCTACCTATAGTAAATTCAGCATTTAAAAAACCTGAATTGCTACCTCTTTCTATTTATTTAAATTATTCAAGTGCCCAAGAAACTGACAAACTACATTCCCAAATCAAAGTGAGATTTGTATAAGGACATGGTAGCTTTAATTGAGACTTATAATACATATTTAATGATCACAATTATACCAGGGAACCAGGAATCATCAAAGAGCCCCAAGTAAACTTGAAACAGTGGGACAACTTGTCTTAACTTTGTCTACTGCAAACTGAGCTTGACAATGTTTCATCCTGTGAGGACTATCATGTTATTTCAGATATGCTAGATGTAAGTGGCTTACAGTTAAATTCAAAATATGTCTATGAGTCCTGACTTGAGATTGATTTGAACGGTGAGTGAATTTAGCAGTCACTTCAAATACTTGGGGTAGTTAGCAAGTTTGGATAAGCCTATGAAAAACTCTAATATATAGTGTGTTCAATGGAGAGTATTCAGATTGCCTATGTAATAGAGGGCTCAAAGCATGAAGCTTAGTTGTGGATGATAAAACTGAAGAGGATGATTGGTCACAGTGCAAAGAATCCATGACATCTAGATAGTTTGTGCTGAAATCAACATGCAATGAGGGATTCTTTGCTTCTTTATTGTTGTATTGTTTTGTTTTCTTGTGTGTGTTGTTTTACTGTAGGAGAAAATGTTAATGTGAGAAAGAGAGAGATCTGAATTTTTCAATATATTTTATTTATGTGTATGAGTGTATTGCCAGCATGTATGTACCATGCCATGCTTGTGGAGTACATAAGAGGCTATCAGGTTCCATGGAACTGGAGCTATAAATGCTTGTTAACCACCATGTGGGTGCTGGGAATGGAACCTGAGTCCTCTGCAAGAACAGCCAGTGCTCTTAACCATCTCTGAGACATCTCTCCTGCTCCTGACATCAGGAAATTTTTGATGTTTCAGTTTCATGCACTGTGGAAAGATTAGTTTAGTCATGCAAGGACAGAAATCAACTGAATAATGGCAAGAAGTACAAGAAACAGGAAGATATCACAGTAGTCTGTTTGAGATACAATGATTGTCTAAAGTAATGAAATAGTTACAGGAATGGAAAGAAGTGCTAATATTATGATAGGTCAATCTTTTGAATGCATTGGGGGAATTATTACAATACAGGTTATAAGGCTCCACACCAAGAGATGGTGATTCTGGAAAAGAGGGAGAAGCCTGACTATTTCCATTCCTATCAAGTTTCCAGGATATGCTTTCTGATGCAAATTGTCCTGGAGACATCACCCCCAACTATTTGTCTATAGCATTGCAAACCAGCACAGAGTGAGTTTTGCCTCTGAAGGCCAAAGATAGAAACTAAAACAAAAAACAAAAAACAAAAAAAAAACACGCACCATTTCAAACTTAAGACAGTCTGCATGTGAATTTCAGTAATTAAGTATGCATCAAAATATGTTTTAAATGTTTTAATAGTTACAAAAATTTATACTTCATGTTGCTAGGTCCTAATAACCTAGGCACCTATCTTATTTTACATTTGCAAAAATTATGATTATAAATTGCTTAATTTTCCTTCTATAGAATCAAAATATATTAGTCTTTTAAGTAGCAGAAACATTAAACATTGGCCCTGAAATTGATAATTAATATGCAAATTGAAATAAAAAATGAACTTATTTCCTTATGATTTCAGCTCTTTACTAAGATGTGCTAGGTGACATATTTATCACATTTAAAAATTTTCCATATGGGCCTTGGAACTTGCAACTCAAATTCATCTAACAGTTTCTACATATATATATATCTTACCCCACATTTTGTTAATCATTATATATATATATATATATATATATATATATCATAATTGGAAGTGTAAAATGAGATTTGGACAATCTGGCATAATATATTTATATATTCATAGTATCATTGCTATGCTAATTATAAAAAGTGTCAAAAATTTGACTTCTCTGTCAGTAGATATAAGATTAATCTTTCTTTGAATCAGACATATTTGGATGTTTATAGTAGGTTATCAGGGAGCTAATACAATACCTAGTGAGTTTCCAATATGATGGAGAATATATGCCTCACATAACAAAACACATGACTGGCTATAACTTAAAGTTTTCTGTGAGGAAAATAATTGAATAATAGTTTAGGCAGATATTTTGTATACCCTAAGCACCACTGTGAAATAAATAATACAACTTACATACTATAGAATATTAAGATTTATTGAATTTGGACATTTTAATTTAGACATAAATTTCTATGATCAGTTTATTAATATTAATATATTGATCTTTCCCCTTTGAAATCTAATTCTAATCACGTTCTAATTTAGCACCTTTTTGAATAGAAACTTCCAAAGCACATGTTAGTGTTTATTCATGTTTTATAACTACTTTACTTAATTTTCTACAAAGAAAATTTAAAGCACACAGATGAAAACCATGGGGAAAATCCATACATACTGCAATATATGTAACATTTATAATTAATATCTTCAGGGACACATCAATTTTCAGGCTATATGATATACATACTATTTTAATTTTACTCTATTAAGAATTTAACTTATCCACAGAATTTCTCTCCTAAAATATTGTTTCACATTTGTAATTGGCTACCACAGAATCATAGTAATGTATTTGGCTACCTTAGAATCATATGTAAATTTGATAATATAGCCACTTGAAATCATTTTAAATGCTTCAGTTATTGATATGTAGTTTGATATGGTGATATGTCATTTGGTACAACTAGCTGGGTCCTATTAACATGATTTGCTGTTTCCTGATGATGATTTTTTTTGAGACAGGGTCTCCCTATAGACCCCAGCTGCTGATCATAATATTTTTAAAAATAAAATAAGGCCATGTGCTGTCGATCATGCCTTTAATCCCAACACTCAGGAAGTAGACACAGGTAGATCTGTGTGTGATGGAGGCCAGCCTGGTCTACGTAGAGAGTTTCAAGGCAGCTGTACAAGTACAAGGAGACCATGACTCAAAAAGACAAAAAATAAATAAAACAATTCTCCTAATTAGTATAAGTGTATTTAAAACTTATCATTTGGGGACAGCAGACTCTCATAATTGTATGAGATTATGGGAGGGGTAATAAGTTGCCCAAGTTGTCACAGTTGGATAACAAGGTTAGAAATTTTATATCGCTTTATTTCTTATTCCCTTTTATATTTCTGATTCCAAACATAATATGTTAATTCTGTTTATGTCAGAAACTCTTCATGATTTAGCTAATATCTGTTAGTATGAACATATAAATTTTCTTTCAAACTATAATTCCAGTAAACTTCTTCATATTAAAAACAATGTTTTGAACAAAAAAATGAGTATATTGAGTGGAGGAAAGGAGAAAGAAAAAAAAAGAAATATTAAGACAAGTAAATCCAGAGAAAATTGAAATTATAGAGTTTTCAGAAGTTGTATTTTTATAGATCAGTTTTTGCCTATTTCCCCTGAATATATTTTATAGTTAAAACTTGTTCCTTTTTGATTTAATAGCACTCAACTCCTGCAATCAGGAAAAATAATATTGCTGCAAGTAATACTTTTAAAAAGTAACCAATGGGCTGATTTTTGATCCACCAATGTCTTAAGCAACCAACATGGGCTTTTATCCAATTGTGAGTCTGTCACCTGGAAATTTATTTCAACAGTTTAAAAATCAATAGCGATGAATTAGATAATCCCCCTTAGTAAGCTCTGCAAAGTCACCACATTTTCAACAACTTAGCATTAAAAGCATCTTGGTACCTTACCCAATAACAAGCAGTACATCCAAAGAAATGCTACAACTTTGAGCATCTGTTTAGTTTGTTAAAATATTTCATAAGTTGTCTCTTAGTTTATCTTAGAGGAAGAAAATTAATAAGCCTACAAATAACTTAATTTGGTTATCTTTTCAATCATCTTATCTTTGTAAGTGTTCTTTTCTCTTTAAAGAGAATTATTTGAAAGAAGCTTCCATATCGTGTCATCAGTCCACTCTGTATTGTAGGGTGTTATTAATCCTTTAAACTCTACTCTTTTGATTGACACGAACATTTTCTTTTATTTCTATTTTAATGTAATGATAGATATCCCAACGTTACATAAAGAAATACAGATTGATTTGAAGCAATTTTAAAGTAATATGTACCACTTCAATTATAATTTTTCAATTTAGATTTCAGTGTATTTTCAAGATTGTTCTCTATTATACTAAGATGCCATAGTGCAAATTAACAAATGTTTATATTGTTGTCTGTGTATGTGCAACCATAATTATTCTCCTGTATCTATGCAGGCTGAGTTATTATTTAAACAAAGGAAAGCTAAATTTTACTATTGATTAAGTGTATTTGAATAATTATAAATGCTTTCAATTTATAACAAATCACCTTGTAATTGATTTTGATTTTGTTCAGTTTGTTATTCTTTGTTAAGTTGTGATATAAGTCACCTTTAATGCCAATCATTCAATAGATCATTTAATTTCATCAGTCCCAACAAAGCACAGTTATTAGTTGTTAAGCAATCTGAAGGAACATTAAAATATCAAGGAAAACAAAGTGTTGTCTTTCTCAGTTTCTCTGTCTCTTTCTTTTGTGTCCATTTATCTGTTTATTAAAATTCTCTATGTTCTATCATGTATGTATTTTGTATAACTGGACAGTCATGCTAAAGTTCTTAACCTAAAAAGGTAAGTAATGATTACATTGTCCAATGCTTTCTCTGACATTGTAAATTCATTTTTATTGTTTTTATGTATTTTAAAATTTATATTGTGTGGAGTCTAACATTATTTGATATAATTGTGATTCCAGTTCTGCTGTACTCATATACTTTCTTTAAAGTAAATAGAAGTAATTTATTTAACAATCCACATGTTTTTATCAACCTTTGCCTTCAATTGCTTTGTATGATCTATCATAATTTTCAATTGTAAAAGGAGGAATTATGTAATTGATATTATGGAATTGACATAATCAGATCTTTCATTACTATGTATTTATTTCTTCATAAACTTTCAGTTTTATGAGACACAGTCTCACTATGTAGTACAGGATGATCCCTAACATTCAAGTCTTCTACCTCAGCCTCTCGCGTACTGGGATTATATGTGTGCATCACCATGCCAGGATCTAAATGAGTCATTTAAAAATAGACATTCACATATACATTTACTATAACTTTTCTTAGGAATTCAAACTCATGAATTCCAAAGAATTAAATTTAACTATTGGAAAAGTATCTTCCCTATTAATGTTGTCATGCTGGAATGGTGAACAAGTAACTTCTTAAATAAAACAATTATTATTTCCCCAACTTCTTATGTACAAATAAAGTATAATCATCACATGAACATTAATCGCTGATTTATTCTTGCCAGTAGTATAGCTAAAATAATTGTATCAATTACTTATGTGCATTTTGATTATAAAAATGCTCACAGATAAATCAATATATAACTAGCAATTGATTAATCATCCTTTTCATATAAAAAGGATTTCATAGTTTCTATGTAAAATTTAAGTCTAGTTCAAGGTGAGTTGCCAACTTCAAGGACTAGAAATAACACTACATTCATATGTAAAAGATAGGAAAAAGAATTGGGATTGCAAATAAATAAAGGTTAGAGACATTGAAATTCTAGATCAAAGACACATGATTTCCTATTACTCAACGCACTCCATGTAAAAGACTCTGAAAAATTCTTATCAATGGCAAGGCAAAATATTATAGATCGATACTGAGTGGCTACTACAAACTGTAATTATTCCAAATTTAAATGTGGTATAATTATCAAACATGTCTAGATATTGTATATTAGATATGAAAAAGTAAAATTAAATTATATCAATAATTTCATATTGAGTATTGTTTTCGAAGATAATAATTTGGGTATAATATTAAAATAAAATATATAAAAATTAATTTGACATCTTTTTGGTTTTTAATGTATCCACTAAATCATTTAAAATTAACTTTAATTGCATTATATTTCCACTAAGCTACACTACTATAAACGCTTTGCTTCAACTAAGAAAAAATATTTAAGGTGTTATATTTTAATGTAGTATTCATGTTAAATGTTAATATATTAAATACATAATACATAACCATTAGGCCTATGTGTGTATATGTCAGCTATGAGAAACTCATTAATTAGAATTAACTTCAAAGGCTATCTGCCAATAATTTCTATCCACTGATTGTTGCTATTCAGTTTGGATCCACACTGGAAGATTGTAATTTCTAAGGTGCATAATGGCCTTTTACCAAATGCAGAGTATTGTTGATCAAGAAATTTGGACTCAATGCATTTCAGAAATGAAGTACCCAAGTTTCTATTATTCAATGAATTTCTATTCATTTCTGTGATAGTATCACCTAAAAGTCTTTTCAAATCACTAATTTGTTGTTGTTCTATTGGTTTTGGTTTTTATGTGATGTCAGCAATGTGTTTCCTATTATTTTTCCCATTGTTGATATATTTTAAGTATGAAGATTTGACAAATCAGGTCTTCTGAATTTTCTGTATAAAAACTGTAGGGCTTTGGAAACAGGTACCTCCTTGGTAGAGTTTGGGTTTAATCCCAAAATTATTAGAAAAATTATTTACCAAACATCTTGCAATATTAGTTCTGCTGTCCCATTATCTCATTATTAGCCACTCAGTTACTTAATTTCAAGGAAAAAAATATTTCTGAGTACATACTCCATAGCATGAATGATTCTAGGTAGAATGAAGCAAACTCATCTTCACAGACGATGGTAGGTCTCATCTGTAGAAGATGCCCACATTTTACTTCTCTGGGAAAATACTAATCAAATTAATTCTGAGGACAAAATACAAGAACTTTAAATTTTTCCTTGAGATTACAATTTACAATAAAGTACTAATAAATCAAGCTTTACTTTCTATGTTTGATTAATGTTACCAAACTGTAGTCTAAATTTCTCCAAGCTCACCATCATAATTTCATTGTGTTTTATTTATATATTTATTTTACAATTTCTTGGCATAACAGCACACTATTAAGAAGTATTTACCTTTCAAAATAATCAGATCCAACACAGGAACATTAGATAATAAACCAATGCATGAATATTAATTTGAATGGAAAAAAGTAAAAGCAAGATTTATTGAGCATTGTTCTGTGCCAGATGGGTGTGTAAGATTTGGGGGAATAGTAATAATAAAATTTTACAGAGTTCTTACTATATGACAGACACAAATATCATGCAGTTGATTCCCATATATTTCTTATGAAGTCAGTAATTCTTTTATCACGTTACAAATAAAATAAGGCCTGCCCTGGAAAAGATAAAAGCAAATGTTGTCTAAGGGCCATCAGCTAGTAAATAAATATTGAAGCCCTGTTTCAGTATATTCATTAGCAGTCAGATGCTTGTATTATTCGCTAGACAATAAAAGGCATTATATGCCTTGAGGGGCACAGAAAAGAAATGCACCACAGGGACTTCAAGGAAATTATATTTTAGCCATCCTTAAATAAGTTTAGGAACATACTTATGAAAAGATTAGGTGAAGCTTTGACTATCATGCTGTAGACTACTCTTTATTATAGCTAAAAATGAAAAAAAAAACTGAGAGAAAGATGCAGGACAGTTATGGCGGAATGCATGATCTGGGATGGGGTGGGGGGGGGAGGGAAAGGGAAATAAGCCTGAACTGAATTGGAAAAAATGTATGAAATGCACAAAGCATCAATAAAAATTAATTAAAAAAAAAAAAAAGGTTCCTGGGCAGACAAAAACATAATTGTAGCTGTGTCTGTGGAACATATTGATAACATCACTGTGCACAGAATGAAACTGGTTGGTGAAGAGGGGATTTGTACACCCCTTTGGAGGTCATTGCTTGTGTTATGTTAAAACACTGAACAATGATTTGACTGGGACCACAAAGAAAGTGGATCTTAGAAAATTAATTCATATTTGATATTTGCTGGATCTGAGAGGAAGAAGTCCAAGAATGACATGAATTATACTTTTAACAATGATCGACTGAGAATAGATATGTGGTATTAACAAGACTAGGAATAATGATGTTGGACAATTCTGGGAAAAGATATTGAGTTCAGTTGCAGATACGCTGAATTTGAAATAATAAATTGGCTAGCTTTTTGCAAATCTAGATCGAAATTCAAAAATGAACTCACAACTAAATCTAACAGTTTGAAAGACATGGAACTTATAAAACAGTTCATGGAAGAGAATATAGTTAATTATGGAAGAAGCAATTGAGAAAGGGATACAGAATCTCAAGTTCTGACCCCTTGAAACTACTCTATTTGGTTATGTGGAGAGACGATGAGCTAGAGAAGAAGCAGGTGGAGGACAACAGGTAAATGTGACTGCAAATACACACGTGCTATTTGGATATCCAAGTAGTGAGTAAAAGGTACTTTAAATATTTATCTGATATTCATAAAATCATGTTGAACATTTAGTTGCTTTTATTAATAATCAGCAAATGTGAATAGTAGTTCGATAACTTAAAAATACAGCCAGATTGTTAATATGTAGGCATTTGGAAATTCTATGCATGTGAACTATGTAAGTATGATAATAATTGAAAATTTTAAATATCATTTAAGGTTATGGCATTCCAATTTTTTTTCAAAACTTGTTGTATTTCAAATGACAAATGATCATTAACATTTGAAGGACTCGTACTCTAGTACGTCACTTTTATAAACATCCAATAAAGCTTTTGTAGGATCTATAGAGTCTTAAAGACACATGCTTATTCATGTTTCATCTTGAAGTCATACTCCCCTGAATAGCATTAATTTCTTTATTTCTTCACTAGTATCTAATTACCATTAGATATTTGGTGTCTCCAGGAGAGTACAACCTTATTGTCCTCCTTGAGATTTTATTTAATTTCTGATAGTGTCATTCTATGACGGGATGATCCTATGACACTGATAGTGTCATCCTATGACGGGAATATGACTGGGGGAAAAAAGACATTATACAAAACTGATCCCTGATCAAAGAAATTATCTACACATAAAATGAATGGATGTTTCTTAAATTATTTCCGTAGCATCAAATAAAGCTGAAAGAAAATTGGATTTCTGCATGACATCTATGGGTTTGGAAAACTGTCAAGTGAAAATAATAATTTCTCATATTATAATGAGAATACATTACATACATCCTAAAATTTAGGAATAAAAAGCAGTGGAGGCATTTTACAGAACTTTAATGATTGCCTTTTCTTTTGACATTTTATTTCCATTGTCTTTTATATCCGTCACTCATTTTCAAGTGATACATTTAGGAAATTAAGGGATTGTCAAGTGTTTTGAGACCATGGGCATTATAAATATAATGATGTATGTGAAATATTCTGAGCTCTTTCACATAAATTTATTTGTACTGCTTAAGAAAACATATGTGGTGTAAGATGATAGTATTATCTTAGGAGAGTATGCCTGGAAAATTTGCCATGTTAAAAATTGCAAGAGTTAATCAATTGACATGTGGTTGTTCTGAAAATAGGATGAAAATTCCCATTTTTACCAAAGTTTACAGTTACTTAGTGAATGAGGAAATTTGGGTAAGACATATTTACTCAAATGTTATATCTATCAGATAGCTTTTTTAAAGACTAAATTCAACTTTAGTGTATTAAAAACTAGCCCAGGTAACTATATGTAAATTGAATTTTGATATTATAGAATGATGAATTGCGTTATCTTGCTTGTATGTTCAAATCTGGTGATAAGCAATTCCTCTTCTGTGCATCCTCAGTTACTTTCCCAGTTCTATTTCAAAAACCTTCATAGACTGTAATATGCAAACCTAATGCATGTCATTATTTTAGCAACAGGGGGTTGAATAAATGTGCTTCTTTTGGTTTATGTTTCTAATAAAAAGTAATTTTGATTTAAATTAGCACTATCTTTTTTTTTAGGCCTCCATTCCTTTGAAGGAATTGGAGCAGTTTAACTCAGATATACAAAAATTGCTTGAACCACTGGAGGCTGAAATTCAGCAGGGGGTGAATCTGAAAGAGGAAGACTTCAATAAAGATATGGTAAATTGGTTATGATAAAAGTGTGAATGAACTAGGAATGAAAATGAGTAAATATTTGGAAGTAAATTACATAATCTATGTCTCCAACTGAATTCTCAGACCATCACCTTTCACATAGTATACTTTTAATGAAGTCTTAAATGCAAAATATTCTTTTTGACCTTTTATTATAAGTAGTAAATTATCCTGTTATGCACATGTAGGAGCACTCTGAAGTTCTAATAAACAGTTCAATTTTGGTTTTGCCTGTTCTATTTTTAAATTCAGAAGGAAGGAAATAAAGTAGAATCAAGAGCCACTCAGTAGATAAACTACAAATTCAAGAAGAAATTTCTGTCTCATATGTATCTTGTGTTTTGTATTTTTCATGTTTTTGTATGAAATGTTTTCAACGAAGTGGTTGCTATCAAGGAATTAAATTAACAGTAGAGTGTTTGTATAACAACATGCTGCTTATTCAGTAGAAGTAATGAAATGGGACAATGTGGACTCTTCGTTAACTCAGAACTTTCTCCTTCAACACCAGTTAATTTCAAAATGCTTCTTTTTTATTTCCCTCTGGCTTGACTATTTCTGCATCACATCCCTATTCACCGAGATTTTATTTTTGCTACCGCCACATTTTCTCACACTTTCATTCCATCTTCCAGTGCTATCACTCTGGCATTCTTAATCTTTATATGCATCGCACTAGAGATTTAGAGTTATATCATTGATGGAGGCTTAGACAATGCTTGAAAACGCCATTAGGAGGCAATATGTACATATCAGATATGGGATATGTGAAGCATTTGGAGAAATATTTCCAGCCAACACTTTAGCTACCACTGGTATTAATTCTAATTTCCTAGAAGTGCTTGAATCAGTCCCAATTCAGCTCAGGGAAAGAAAGAAATTCTGTGTTCCAGCTACCTCGACTTTATGTCAAGGAAGAGAAGGCAGAGCAAAGAACTGGAAAAGTGCTGCTAATTTCTTGGGCTGACCACCTACCCTGCCACAGAGTACTCACTTGGTTGTGAGGAAATAAATAAAATGAGCACTTTCTGTTTGCTTTTTTATTTTAGCCATTTAAATTCCTTCAGAATTTTAATACGTATATTAAAATAGTCTTTTATAGATGATAAATAAACATTACATTATTGTGAATTTCATTAGAGTATACATTGACAACTGTGAAAAATATACCATTTCCACTAAACACAATGAATGGGTCCTTGATTATATTTTGAAATATAAAATATAGGCATACATTATATTTATTACCACATAATGATATACCCATGTACATACTTTTGTCTTTTGAAGTGTGTCTATCATTTATCTTGTCTGACTGGCATACCTAGATACCATTAATATTAATTAATTTAGTATTCATACTTGGAGTCGAAAGACAGCAAACTAGAGATTCATTATGTAAATATGTACAATGATGTATTAGCACTCATTCAAATATTCCTAAGTAAATAAAATTTAATCATTGTTTAGGGTTTAAAAATGAAAACAAAAATGTTTAAATTTATTTTAGCACACATTCAATATTTTATTTACTTGAGCAGCACAATTATATGGCATTTTAGAAATTAATTATCTACAATATCTGACAATCCCCGCTGATTTTCTAATGTTCAATGTCCTAAACTTGGGCATTTAGGTTTTAAATACAAAACATAGATTGTTGTGTAAAAGTTATTTTCTTTTTAAAATAAAATGTTCACATAATCAAATATTCATATATAGATTAGTTAGTATTGTGACAAGATTACTTTTTTCCTCCATATATTTTTAATTTGTATAACTATAATAAAAATCAAACCATGAAGAATGCTTTTACAGCCCAAATTAACTTGTATTATGAAAAAGTGTCTTCCCCCACCCCATCTTCCTACATGTGCTGAACAAAATGTGTTCTTTTGAAGGGATAATATATTTCTGCTTTTCGATTATAAGATGCAAAATATAAAAGAAAATACATGAACACAGTATTTTTTTTTAAATTTCCCTGAAAAATTTAGATTGGATTTTTGTGTGAAGTTAAATAACGTGTTTTATTGTCTCTCTTTACAATGTGCAGCCTTTTCAAAACCAAAGTATGAAGATTCTCCTTGTTGTTTTTAATCAGAGTGAAGACAATGAGGGTACTGTAAAAGAATTGTTACAAAGAGGAGACAACTTACAACAAAGAATCACAGATGAGAAAAAGCGAGAGGAAATAAAGATAAAACAGCAGCTGTTACAGACAAAACATAATGCTCTCAAGGTATTAGAGTTAAATTATAACTTGTCATGTTTTCTTATATAGGGTGAAATATAGTGTGCATAACTAAAATTTGCTTAAGAATGTTACAGACAAAAGATAATGCTCTCAGGGTATTAGAGTTAAATTATAACTTGTCATGTTTTCTTATATAGGGTGAAATATAGTGTGCACAACTAAAATTTGCTTAAGAATGTTAACAGAAATATATTTTTCATCTGTTTATTATGTGTGTTTAAGAATTTGTTTTGCCGGGCGTGGTGGCGCACGCCTTTAATCCTAGCACTCGGGAGGCAGAGGCAGGCGGATCTTTGTGAGTTCAAGGCCAGCCTGGTCTACAGAGGGAGTTCCAGGNTGCCGGGCGTGGTGGCGCACGCCTTTAATCCTAGCACTCGGGAGGCAGAGGCAGGCGGATCTTTGTGAGTTCAAGGCCAGCCTGGTCTACAGAGGGAGTTCCAGGACAGCTAGAGCTACAGGGAGACCCTGTCTCAAAAAGACCAAAAAAAAAAAAAAAGAATTTGTTTTGTGGGGCTAGAGAGATGGCTCAATGGTTAAGAGTACAGACTGCTCTTGAAGATTCCCTGCACCCACGCGGTGGCTAAGAACTGTCTTTAAGCCTGGTGTGGGGGCACACGTCTTTAATCCCAGTACTCAGGAGGCAGAGGGAGGCGGATCTCTGTGAGTTCAAGTCCAGCCTGGTCTACAGAGTGAGTTCCAGGCCAGCTGGGGCTATAGGGAGACCCTGTCTCAAAAAACAACAACAAAAAAGAATTTTTCTTTTGATACCTGGATTTGAAAGATGTGTTGCTTAATTTTTTTGTCTTTGCTCAGATTATTTTCTGAATAATATTGAAAGCTGTCCCAATGTCTCATTCACAGTATTTATACATTGATTTTTTTCTAATATTTCTATAAACTAATTTCGTATTTGTGTTGATAAAATAATTTGTCCTAATTACTAGACCAATTAATCTATATTTTCTCCCACTGTTTCAGTTTCTTTAAACTATGTCTAATATTTTGTTAAGCTAGCTTTTGAATAGGAACTAAATTTTCCTTATTTATAAAAATAAACTTTACTCTGTTTAGAAGACATCATGAACATGTACAATAGCTCAATTTCATTTATATAAGACTCTTGAAATATACTCTTAATGCCCTTCATGAACTGCTACCTACATATTAAACAGCAGTAATATTCATGTGAAGTATCCTTGTGGGTCATCTAGGTTGTGTAGAAAGGACAGAGTACACTGTTTAGTTATCTATAATATTTACAAGGTAGTTCTTGAGGTAACAATAGATATGCCATAAGATTTGTGAAAGTATTTTTTACATATTTTGCACTATTCACTCTTTGCTTTGATGACTGATTTTATAACACTGTTTTTTAAGAAAGGTTTACATTGTAAATCACTTCTTTAGCTCTATATACCTGTGTAGGTAGATCTGACTAGTAGGTGGATGGAGTCTGCTTTCTATATGCAAATAAGAGGATAAAGCACTTTTCCATATAGTCAACCAAATAAACACTGCTGAGAATGTAATTATACAATATTGTGCCTGCAAGGAATCTGCAAGGAAAGTCTAATTGGCCAGCAGGTGTTCTGAAGGTAACTGCTGATAAATAGAGTAAATAGAAAAGACCTCTTCCTTGAGGGGAATGCAGGAGCCTATCATAATGTGCTCAGAGAATCAGAAAGCTGTGTAATTCACACTCTTCTGACTGTGACCAAGCTTTCAGAAGATTATACAATCATTGCATGAAAATATTTATAATATCAGTCAGCAGTATCTAGAGTTCATCTGCCATATATCTAACAAATATGTTTGATATTCTAAATATGATTATGCATTACACATTACCTCATTCTAAAGAAATCAAAAGAGATTCAGATCTATGACCACAAAGCCATTTCTCTCTCTGCACAGATACACACTATATCATAACTCAACACTCATTCACAGGACTGGTTGTTGGTACCTTTAAAAAAAGCAGCATTCCATCTGAAATTTATTTACCTCTACAGGAGATTTGCAAATGACATATAAAATGCAAACTGTTATAATTTTAAATCCCCAAATTGAAGCAAAATAGAAAATGAAATATAGATTATTCCTGCAAATATATGCTACAAGTGATTATTAAAATCACCTGTGCTTGTCAAACTCACTCATACCAAATATAGTTACTATGATAACTGGCCTAATAGTTAGTTCTAATACTATTCTCACAAATATTTCGAAGGAGGTTAAAACATTCTCAAGCAATGCATTTTCAGCTTTTCTTTGATATTAGTGTCTTTTGTTTATGATAACCTGATGCATAAAAGCCTAATTGTTACTTCTTTGAAGGAATTCAGTGCCAGGAAGTACACAGTAACATTTCAGCTAATTCTATTGATTTAGAAAGACATTGATCATGCTTGTAGGAGCCAGATGATTGATTTTCCTACTTTGATGATATATTAAAATAGTCACCCTGATTTATACCATCAGATGGTTTCCAATCATACTTTCTCTTTTTTAATGGTTAATTCTTTATACATTGAATATGGCTTATAAAGTACAATAAGGAAATGTTGGGTAAACAAACATTCAAAGAAATAGAAGTGTTCCCTAACATTTAATTTGTCATTTTCATGTATCTACACAAATAACAGTCATAGATCAATACTTATAATCCTGAACAACTTATAACTAAGATAACTAGGTTTTTAACAAACAGTATTGATAGGTTAACATAGACATTTATAAATGTGTGTAGTTTGGCTACATAAACTTAAATTGTGTTGATAACTCCAAGCCTGAATGTTTCATTTTAGAGTTTTTCATATTTTAAAATTCAAATGAAATCTCACTGTGTTTGCACCTGTCCACATCGTTCCCTTGATCTCGTATATGAAACACTTTCACTTTGACTTGCTTTATGTACTCCAAAATAATTTACTTACCTAATAAATATTCAATTAATTAAACAAGTTTGAATATGCAAACAAAAAATACTATGTGTTGACCTTTTTTCTTACCTTCTCCCCATATATCTTAACACATAAATACATAATTTAATCACTTACTTGTATGTTTTATATTTAAATATTATTTTAACAGAACTATTTAAACTATGAAGTGAAGGACTTTTTATATTTTATAAATAACTGCAGCCAGAAGTATACTATACATATATATTGATATTTTAATAATATCTGCATCATGAACAGGATTTGAGGTCTCAAAGAAGAAAAAAGGCCCTAGAAATTTCTCATCAGTGGTATCAGTACAAGAGGCAGGCTGATGATCTCCTGAAATGCTTGGATGACATTGAAAAAAAGTTAGCCAGCCTACCTGAACCCAGAGATGAAAGGAAAATAAAGGTAAAGTTGTTTTAGAATGACAATACTAGATTTATTGCTAGAGTTTAACTAATTTAACCTGTATGATCATATGTAAAATATTTATGTCCTGGTTTCTTCTATTAGAAATCTCTTTGTTTTGACTTGTATTGTGTTTTGTTTCAGTAAATGTATTGTATTGGCTTATTGTTGAATAAATAAAATGTGTCGCTCTTGACAATGTGAAATTAATTACTGTCATGTGTTTTCTGGTAAAATTGTAATTGACTTTGTGTATCTTTGTTCCAGATGATCTAATGACTTAATCGGTATATGGACGACTTCTTTCTCATGTTAGCACATCCATTTCATCAGTGCATCTTCACACATCAGTGTTTATCTCTATAGATTTATTCGCATATTGTCTGAAGATGTTTTTTCTGTTATTCTTTTACACTTTTTTTTCTGCTTCATTCTCTGTTGAGTTCCTCAAAGCTTTAAAAATTAAATAAATCCAAATAGTCTCTTAGAGTCCAAATTTTATTTTTTTATGGATGATTCCCTAATACACAAATGAATAATCACTCTGAATTGGGTCGACCGTCCAAGCACCAGAGAAATTCAAAAGAACCAAATTCATTAACATATTTATATTTTAATTAGATTATTTTAAACTGAGCATTCAAACAATACCTAAAATATTTGGCTTACTGGGTGAGGATGACAATGACAACATCCATTATTTATAAATTACAGAAAAGTAAAAAATAAAGGAACAACAGCCTATGAAATTTCTGAGAGAAGTATTTGCTGCTTGCAGGTCGGTTGATGTGGTTAGCTAACTGCCCTGGGCACTGTATTGATTTTGCTCAATAGGAAATTGATCGTGAATTGCAGAAGAAGAAAGAGGAGCTGAATGCAGTGCGTAGGCAAGCTGAGGGCTTGTCTGAGAATGGGGCCGCAGTGGCAGTGGAGCCAACTCAGATCCAGCTCAGCAAGCGCTGGCGGGAAATTGAGAGCAAATTTGCTCAGTTTCGAAGACTCAACTTTGCACAAATTGTGAGTTGTTACTGGCAAACCTACATAAGTGTTTGCAACTACCGCTCTATTAACAGAGGCCTACTAACAACGCCAAAAATCTGGGCTCAATTACAGTCCTCTAGTGTGCATTCTGAAAGTGCCACTCACTTTGGACTTCTGTAAATCTAGAATACAATCTTCAATATTAAATACAAAATAACAGATAATAGGAAAAGTCCCCTCATAAAAAAGAAAAAAAATCCCTATGCATCTTAATTTATTTTGCTACATCATTTTTCATAACATTGGCAATGTGAATTTGTCAATTTACCATACATTTCTTTACTTCGCTGTCTAATCCAGAAATATGTATTGCTTTCCTAATATCATCCCATGCTAATTTTACTTTCTTACTATATAGCAAATAATAAATATATTGTGAATTATCTTCTTATACGAACCCAGAAAATGACTTATCTCATTGACATAGTGATATTGCAGTCTTCATGTACTTAGTGGGTAACAGTGAAGAAATGGGTGTCTATAAGAGGTTGATAATTGGTGGAAGAGAGCAAAAATAAGGTCATTACTGAAATGTTACAAACAAAAATCAAATGAAATTACAGCTCTTTTAAACAATGGAATGGAAAATTGGTGCTTCTCTCTTTGAAAAAGCAACTCATTTGCGATGCATACTTTCTTAGAAAAGTTCCAGATGGTGGTCAGTCTCTCCTTCTTCACCTTGAATGACGTGAAACAGATGTCAACAATTTCATGCTGTGTAAATAACAATGGCATGTGCTTTTCTTTTGTCACAAAATGAGTTTTCTTGGTAGTTCCCTTTGTGATATTAATAATTCTCTTTAATACAGTGTATACATTTAGGTTAAGTATGTCTTAAAGAGTTGATATATCTATTTTTATAAATGTATATGAGAAAATATGCTGTATAGTATTGTGATTTCTTTTTATACTCATAAGAAAATTCATGAATGGACCGATTATTTTGTGAAATAGAGTGACTTAAAGTTGGATTGCAGAAGACAATTCCAAGAAATTGAAGAAAAAAAATGTAAGAAATACTGCCAGGCATGGTGATGCTTGTTTATAATCACAGCAGATTTTAGGTGTAGGCAAGAAAGTCAGGAATTCAAGATCTGCCTTGTCTACCAAAAAACAGCATCACATATAAAGATAAAATAAAAGACAAATACTGTCACTATTACACCTTAAATTGTAATCCCATCGGATTGAACATTGTAGCCCATTATTTTTCATATTAAATATTATAAACACAATATTTTTGTAAATAAGTGTATCTTAAATTAGCAGGCCACATAAACATGATAACAGGAAAAGTTTTGGGTGTGTGTGAAAATGTTCATGTGTGTGTGTGACTTTGGGTTTGGATTCACAAGCATTTATGTGTAAGGTGCAGCTAGAGACATTAGGGGAAAACTTCAGGTGTTGTTCCTCAGGTACCATCTACTTTTGTTATTATTGTATTTCATACAAACTATCTTAATCATCTTGAGATAGGGTTTTCATTTATCTGTAACTCTCCAAGTAGTTTATGCTCCTTCCTGCCCCATGCTTAGGTTACTGGCATATACCACCCTACCTCACCCCCTGGAGTCCTGGAGCTCCAACTCAAGTCCCTTTTTTGCAATAGAATCCTTCATAGCTATCGTTCTGACCCCTAGTACAATAATTTTTCTCTGATTTACTAGAACATTTATAAGGTGGCTCTTAGCTTTGAATTATGTGATTAATAACTCATTTGTCCGTTCTTGTTTTTCCTATTTCTTAACAAGTATACAAGGAAAAAATATGTGTTGAAATCCAGTGACTACTGCTTTATAACAAAAGTCTCCATAAATCATCCATTTACAGTGGTGTATATCTCTACATTTAATGGGCCCATAACAAATATGTCTACAAAACAATGATTAGTAAAATAAAGGAAGGACATGTGAGCCATTATAAAAGTTAGAAATAAATTATTTAATAATAAAGGATATTTTTCCCATAAGTCATTGATTAGTGAGACAGCACTTGCAAGTGTACAGTTGGTCTCTGGAATACCAGAGAGTGTTACCAAAGGCCACTAAACCAATAAAGTAAATATAGGTCTCCTTGAGTCAAGCAAGACTCCTCCGTCAGCACCAGATATCAAAACCTACTTCTAAAAAAAAAAACAAAAAAACTTGTGTTTGGCTTTTTTCTGTTAGATCTTGAGTGCTCATGATAAAAAAGGAATATTATGAGTTATACACATTACAATTGTACTTGACACTGGTTATTAATTTAAACTGAAAGATGTTGGCATACAGGTAAATTCATAAGGACTCACATTGATATTAATATGTACTAGGTACATAGATAGAAAAAGTGTTGTCTAGCATCAATCTTTATACATCTCCTGGTACTGTTAAATCTAAAACCTGATTTCCCTATGGTCACTAATTTAAGTCTTCTTCACTTCTTTCACAATGTAGTCATTAGAGATGATTACATTTGAACAGCTTAATGAGAACTTATACTCGGAATAATCCTACCATGAATTAATAGTGTCATAAATTCAAAATTCCATAACTCTTCGTTCATTCTCCTCGGTTTCTCACATCTTTATTGATCCCAATAATCTCTGTCTCTTTATATTTGCTATTACGACTTCATATAATCCCAGTAACATTTCAAGATAGTAGAAAAACGTTTCATGCATTTACCATTTGAGAACTAAATTTAAATTTAGTATCTGAGATTTCTTACCAGTAACTGAAGGTTGCTGGGAAGAGTAAAGGCAGTGTCTTACAAATATGTGTTTCTCGGTAGGCCCAGTGGATGGATTCATAAGGAAAGATATTTGGAGATACAAATCAGACTTTACAGGGCCGTGTGTGTGTGTGTGTGTGTGTGTGTGTGTGTGTGTGTATGTATGTATGTATATATAATTGGGTTAGGAGTAGTGGGAGGAGGTATGGAAAAGGAAGAGAATCTAAATACCATCAAATTATATTGTACGGAAACAGCAAAAATTACATTAAAAACAAAAATATATGTAAAATAATATTAGAATTTGATTTCTTTATTTCAAGCACTAAGATGGAGTATAAATTTAATGACAAGAGACTAAGATTATTAGAAAACTATTTATGGCGGGGCTGGAGAGATGGCTCAGCGGTTAAGAGCGCCAACTGTTCTTGCAGAGTACTCGGGTTTGATTCCCAGCACCCACATGGTGGCTAAGAACCGTCTTTAACTCCAGTTCCAGGGGAATCTGACGCCCTCTTCTGACCTCCGTGGCATTGCATGACACAGGTGCACCAACCTACATGCAGACAGCACATTCATACACATAAAAATAATAAATAAATTAAAAAATAAAAAAAAAACTATGGCAATTATGGCAATAATCCCAGCCATAAAATACTTAGGTCTTTGTCTCTAGGAATTATGAGGCAGTCTTTTGTCTGATATACAGATAGGCCAATGCTGAGTAGAGCACTAAATTGTGGTCCTAAGAGAAATAAGGTGTCAATGAAAAGTTGCAGCAGTGTGGGAGAAGATAGATGATCTTTTAACCTCATTTTCCTCATATGTAAAATGAGAATAAAGTTGTGTGAGAGGATGGAAATGGGTACTTCTCCTAAAATACTACTTGTATTATATGAGCTTAATGCATCACTTTTCTTCTATTTCTGCATATAAATGAGAAACAATAAATAGAAATACTATTTGAATACAATTCCTTTTTAGCCATTAAGAGTTAGGTTCAGTATGCATCATTTGTTTAAGATCTCAGCAGTGATTAATATCTGATATATTTTAATCAATACAAAATACATATTAGATAAACTCCATGGAAAATCATTTTTTCTGGACTCGAACAGTATTTGCTGAAATTTCATACAAACTTTGTGACTCAATCAAAAAAGACCATTGTGATACTTAAATTTGATGATAGTTTTCTAATTGAATTTTAACAGCTGCATGAAGGTAAATATTAAGCTAAAATAAAATTAAAGGATTCAAAAGTTCCATAGAAGAAAAATATGCATATTTTTTCCTAGGTTTAACATAGTCTAACCAAACACAACTATAATGTTACTAGAGGAAGATGGCACAACAAAAGTGCCTCATGGACTTTTTGAGTAAATGAATTTTAAAGAATAAAATAACAGTGGCTGCACAGAATCATCATTTTATAACTTGCCTTGGCAATCAAATATGAGAAAGTACCTATGGAAATTATGAGTAAATAGACTTATTTCTAGAATTGTCTGAGCCCTGATATCCAGACAAAGAGGAAAGAGTGTAAAAGATGACAATAAGAGAAGCATGGCATGGGGCTGGAGAGATGGCCTAGCGGTTAAGAGCACCGACTGCTCTTACAGAGGACCCGGGTTCGATCCCCAGCACCCACATGGCGGCCGAGCGCCGTCTGCAACTCCAATTCCAGGAGAACACCAGCTCCAGGGGAATCGGAGACCCTCTTCTGACCGCGCACGACATGGGTGCACAGACTGGCATGCAGGCAGTACATTCATACACATACAGAAATAAATAAAATTAATAAAAATTAAAAAAAAAAAGAGAGAGAAGCACGGCATCACAAGATGCCATCTCAGAACAGTGGTCCACTCCTTGACCCCGCGGAGCAAAACTGAGCACTGGAGTAACTGACTTTTTTGTTGCTTTGTTTTGTTTTGTTTTTCTTGCCCTATCTATAAAGTCTGTGGATGGAGGTGCAAGGGAAAGAAAGAGGACAATCAGAGAAGTATATTAAAATAATTCTTTTCTGTTCAAAATTAAGATAGAATCTAATGGTATTTTCCTTATAAGAAAAGCCATTTTTGAAATGGACTGTTTTATTTCTTCTCATCGCCTATAGATGCTTTACTTTTGTCAATTTTCATAAATTAATTCTTTGAACATTTCATACAATGAATTTTGATCATATGCCTCTCTTTCCCAAGATCTCCAAGATCCACCCTCACTTCCTCACCCACTTGCCTTTTCCTTTATCCCATGGAGCCCAGTTTGTGTTGCCACATCCTCTTGAGCATGGTAGAAGCCCTAGAGCATGGTCAATTTAGCAGGGACCACACCACAAAAGCATCTGACTCCTGCTCTCCCAGAAGTTAACATATGCCAATGGCACCTTGGTTAGGGGTGAAAAGCCATGCCTGCTTATCCCCTCCATGCTGGGATTTTGTCTGCATTTAGCTTGGACATATCTTAACATGCAGTCACAGTTCCTGTGAGTTCATATGTGCTACTATCATACTCTCTGGAAATCACTGTTTCCTGTAGTCACTCACACACTCTGGCTCTTTCTGTCCCCTTTTCTGCAATGATTCCTGAGCCTTGGGATATGCGATCTACTTTTCCTTTCCAGGCTTGAATATTACACAATCTCTCATTCTCTGCACATTAAACAGTTGTGGGTCTCTGAGATAATATCCTTTTACTGAATAAAAGTTTGATGGACAATTTAAAAATTACAGTGTGACTATTGAGATTACAATATTTTGAAAAGTGGTTTGGTAATAGAAAATCCATACAAATCTTATGATTCCATGGATAAAGAACATGATTATAAATCAACTTGCTGATAGAGTTAGTATTAAAATTTTCACATCTGCACGAAAATAAGCTAAAAATTCAGTGCTTCAAAAGCTCCATAGTAGAAAACTATGTGTAATTTTACTTAAGAATTATGTAAAAATTGGAGGGTACTAGAAATTGTTGTTTGCTGAATTTTCTAGGTGATGTGGAGAATAGAATTTTATTTATTTATTTTTATTTTTTGTATGTGTATGAATATACTGTCTGCATGCAGGTCTGTGCACCTGTGTCGTGCAAAGCCGTGGAGGTCAGAAGAGGGTCTCTGGTTCCCCTGGAACTGGAGTTCCCCTGGAATTGTAGTTATAGATGGTTCTTAGCAGCCATGTGGGTGCTGGGGATCGAACCCGGGTCCTCTGCAAAAGCAGTTGGTGCTCTTAACCACTAGGCTATCTCTCCAGCCCGAGAATAGAATAAAAAAAAACACCCTAGTATTAATTGAAAGTCTACCATGTAATGAATTTAGAGAATTCTGTTTGGAAACAGACCAATATTTTATATAAATATCATTTAAAAACTGAATAAAGGGCTAGGGAGATGGCTCAGAAGCTAAGAGCAATGGCTGTTCATGCAGAAGACCCAGGTTTGAATCCCAGCATCCACATGGCAGCAAACAACCATCCATAACTCCAGTTCCAGGATATACAATGCACTCTTCTGTTCTCTGAGGGTACTGGATAACATGGTTGTAATTACATACATGTATGCATAATACTTATACACATAAAATTAAATAAATGAATAAATAAATAATTAAAAACTGAACAAATTTTACTTTATATGGGTCCTCACATTGAATTAAATGCTATTTCTATGGAAAATGACAATGAGTCCATACCTATATATCCTTGACTGGAACTCAATACACAAAATGAAGAACTTACTACAAATCTATCGAAGACCAAAGAAAGAATGCCTTACAAAAAAGCAATATTCACAACACACTTATCAACAATAGATATTTGAGTACAACAGACGTTAGATGATTTTCAAAATGCTAAGCATGCTTTCAGATATCAAGTAAGTGGTGGTTGAAGAATAAAGGCAAAATATTCAAACATTCAAATAGTTTTATAGAAAGAAAGAACAACAAAAATTGTTTTTTTTTATTAATTTTATTTATTTCTGTATGTGTATGAATGTACTGCCTGCATGCAAGTCTGTGCACCCGTGTCGTGCAACGCCGCGGAGGTCAGAAGAGGGTCTCGGATTCCCCTGGAGCTGGAGTTCTTCTGGAATTGGAGTTTCAGACGGCTCTCGGCCACCATGTGGGTGCTGGGGATCGAACCCAGGTCCTCTGTAAGAGCAGTCGGTGCTCTTAACTGCTAGGCCATCTCTCCAGCCCCAAAAATTGTTATATATTTGCTCTAGCTTCTCTAGTTTAGAGGATTATGAAACAATATTCTTATTTAAAAAGAAAACTTAACCAAAGAGAATAATTTAATCTTTAAAAAGCTCAGATTTATTTTACTATTTAAACAAGAACATTTAAGTGTGTCTTCTGATTCTAAAGTGCTAATAAATCCTGGAAAGGATTACACAGAGTACTATGTGAATGTAGAAAGATTGTTGCTAGCTCCCACAGGAAAAGATGCATCAAATGTTAGGCATACATTTTGTCCTATGTATCCATATTTTCAGTATGAATTATTAACTATTGTGTTTCTAGGAAACAAAAAGTGTCATAACTTGGAATAGGCATGCAGGGAAAAGAATGAGTGGATAGCTCCACCAAGGAAGAATGAACAAAACCTATAGCTCAAAAATAGAGAAAAAAAGAGAAAAGTCTTTTCTAATTGAAGCATCTCCAGTTCTCCTGGATATCCTAACATCACACACAAAGTATATGTTACTCAATAGTTCAAACCCAACACCAGCACTTTGCTCCCTTGCTTGCACACCTAGTAGGTATACTCACCATAGCATAGTCTCATCCAGCATGATTGATCCCAGTTGTCTCCCTGAACCTTATCTATATTAATCGGTGACACTAAGCTTTCTGGGGCTTAGTAACTTGCACTGGCTTTCATGAGATCTAAAACCTAGACATCCTCCATGATTCTTTTTGGCCAATACGACTACTCTTTGATGAAGCTAGAGTTCCTTCTGAGGTATAAAGTGCATACTAAGTCCCCATTTTCCATTATACTTTCAAGGAAATCCTAAGAGTTTCACTACATATCACGGATTAAGCAAATTTTATCTCCCTTCCTGCAATGTTGCTCTCATAGTGACATAAAAGGGTCTCTATTATATTTATGCACACCAATTTCATTTCTATTTCAAAATCTGTCCCCATACTGTTTTAATGAATTTTTTAAAATGTAGACATCTCCATAGATGCATTTACTTGGTCAACGATCCATTTAGGAACAATGAAAAGTAGAATAGCTTTTAATATGAATAGCTTTTGTATGAAAAATAAATTTTACATTCCAAATGAGATCTTTCTTTTTTCTTCTTTTCTTTCTTTTTTTTATTGATGCTTTGTGTATTTCATACATCATTTTCCAATTCAGTTCAGGCATATATTCCTTTCCTTTCCCCCCACCCCACCCCTACCCATCCCAGATCATGCATTCTGCTGTAACTTTTCTGCATCTTTCTAGTTTTTTTTGTTTTGTTTTGTTTTGTTTTCATTTTTTTTAACAATAAGTGATAATTTGTGAGTACAAGCATCCTTCATGTAAATCCAATTTGCAAGCAGTTGTGCCCAGACCCACATAGCTCATGGGTCCCACCATCCAGCAAGGGGGGGGGGCTTGTATGTTCAATCAAGTTGATCAAATGATTGTCCAGTCTATATTGTTGTAGTTTCACCATTCACCCCAATCGCAGCCAAGATCTTTCTTTACATACAAAATGTGTCTATATTTTGAGAAATAATAAGTACTGATTAGAACAACTTTTTATTAATTAAAACTACTCTGAAAGTGGGGATAGTATGGAAAAAATTCACTAAAATTTAAATCTATAGCTATAGTCAATAAGATACAGGTTGCATAAATATATTAAAGAAAAGTTTGGACACACCAGATATAGTGGTGCATGCCTATAATTGCAGCCCTCAGAAGGGAGAGCCAGGTGGGTCTCTAGGAGATCAAGGACAGCCTCCTCTAGCTAGCTCCAGGACAGCTGGATTTACACGGAGACACTGTCTCACAAAGACACAACAAAAGCTTTTACTACAAGAGAATAATCATAAGACATTATGACAAGATCAACAACACATATTTATAAAATGTATGTACAAACCTTTGGTAAAGTAGGAAAATTAATATTTTACATAGATTCAACCTTAAATATCACAGGAAGTGTAATATTAAATTATGAAGTGACTTTTAAAACTTAAACCACTTTCATACTATGGCATGTTTTTCTAATTGTAAATTTAAAAATGAATTGTACTTTCCAATTGGAAAGATCTTCACATATATCTAGCTTGATTACAATACTTTCTTTTTTCATTGTTGAAAGATATATTTTATTGCTTGCTGGTATGATTGTTTTTATTTCTATTTTTATTTTCTAATAAATTTTATTGAATTTCTTGTGTATTTCATGCATAATTTTTTAATCAGTCTTAATTCCCTTTATACCTGCTTCTTCATTGGCACTTTCCCACAGCCCAACCCCAGAGCTCACACTGTCTGTCATTTGTGCTAGGTTCCATTGTGCCAATCTACTCTCCCCACCCACTCCTCAGTGCCAGCTGAGCTCTAGTTACCCTCTCCAGAGTCCCTTTCCTTAAGAAGGCCAGTTCTTCCTAACCCAATTGCAGTCAGCTGCCATTATTTCCACAACCACAATTGGGTTCTGCTATCCATTTCTGCAGGTCTGTGCTGGGTTTTTGTCCAGCTGAGCTTACATGGGTCTTGTGCATGCTGATATCAATGCTGTATGTTTATATGAACAAGGCCCAAGGTGCTCATTTCCATTTGGTTTTCCACCACCTCCCTGCTCTTACTATTTTTTTGCCCTTTCTTCTTCAATGTTCCCCAAGCCCTGGGTGGGTGACCTGTCCATGGAACCACATGCTGTAGACTCCTAATCTCCACTATTTGGCCATTCATGCCGTTTTGCATTGTTGGCCTTCTGCTACATGGAGGAACTGCCTTAATGACAGATAAGAGGTTAATGTCTTCTTGGGTCTTTGTTCTATGTTGTGTGGACCTTATGTGTAGAGGTTGCATTGTAGATGTGTAACCTAGGGATAAGCAATTCTCAGATCATGTCTGTAGTTGTCCAGTTGTGTGATTATGTACTATTCTTCATCTGGTGCAAAATAAGCTTCTTTTTTGAGTGGCGTTTAGGGTATTTGTCTGGAAATATAAGGATACCTCTTTTGCAGTTAGATGTTACCTTAGCCTAGGGATGTGTCAACCTTGGAGATTTCTCTAAGTTCAGTGACCTCCCCAGTTGTGTGCACCTGCCTTTGTTTACAATACCACATGTAAGTTTCCTCCTACTGAGTGAGCGTTAGGTCCAATTAGTTAGGCATTGATTGCCCCCCAAACAAAAGTGCCACTATTGCACTTATACCATATGCTGTACTGGTCATTAACATGGATCTTTGGTCTTAAAGCTGGTGTTGGACCATTGATTTATGTTCTTCCTTAGCAGCTTACATAGTGCTCTACTAGGTTATGAGAGCTAGCCTTTAGGGGAGTGGAGACATATTTTCTTTCTTTTATTTCATTTTTTTCTTTAGTTCCAGATGTTCTAGAACTTGCTATGTTGACCAGGATGGTTTCAGTCTGGCAAAGTTATGTCAGCCTCTGCCTCCGAAGCACTGGGATAAAGGGTGTAAGTCACCAGGCCCAGCTCGGTTTTTTTCATTTGATTGAAATTATCCAAATCCGTACCAAAGAAATGAAATAAACTCAATGCTTTCTCAATGTAGAAGAAGTAAAACTGTATATTCCAATATTTTGAAGAAACTCAGAATTAAGCGAAGTGTCTTTATTCTAACCTATCTCAGCATATTTAGTGTTAATGTGGTGTAACTTTTATGAGGGAAATAGATTCTATGGACTCTCACATTTGGAGTTGTGCATTAGAAATAGAAAATTTTAATTTATGCTGCTGAAATAATTCATGTTTGGTTGCCAAGAACTCATTTTATTTAAAAAATCATTTGGGGTCAATGTCACACAACCATTATGCTTCTGTTTTTTCTCATTTACCTAAAACTAAATTTATATGCCACAACGTAATGACAGAGTTCTTTTTCAAAACTAAATAATGTCTAAGCCTAGCTTTGATACTCAGCCACATTACAATTTTTTTGTATTTTGTTTTCTATTGCATAATGAAAAGTAATTACTATTTAGAATAAAATAAGGGAAAACATTTTCTTTGGATAATTACCACATAGATTCTCATCTTTAAGTTGAAATAAAACAAAGATTATCAGCTGCCAATGTAATATCCTTAGAGAATTTGGGAAAACAAACAATTTTCTTATTTCAAGACAGACTGTTCTTCAGTGAATGGAATTATGAATAAAAATACTAATAATTGCTGCCAAGGGAAATACTGAACCAGTAGTTAGCTGATTATAGTGTCTTCATTGTCTCGGCTTTAGTATTGTAGTTAGCACATCACAAGGATTAAGAAAGAAATTAGATATAGTAAGAGCATAGAAATCTCTTTTTACATTTTTAATAAAACATTTTATTGGTGTTTTGTGTATTTTATTCATTATTTCTCAGTCCAGTTTAGACACATTTGCTTTTACATGTCCCCCACCCCACCCCAGTTCATGCATTCTGCCATACATGTCTTGCATCTTTTTCTCAGTCTTTTTAACATTATTGTCTGCAGAGGTTTATTGTTTGGGCAGAGGTTAACTGTTTTAGTCAGTTCTTTGATCCAGTCCTTTCATCATTGTTGTTCCCTTCCATTTATTTGTATTGCTCCCAAATATGCCCATATATATATAATATAATATATATATTATCTTATATCTCTATATGACACATATGTACCAAAATTATGACCTCGAAAAATAAACTGTCATGTAAATTCCACAATATGTTTAGAGAGTTCACAATTTTCCCAGTTAGCTCTGTAACAATATGAACACATCTTTCCCCACGCATATTCCACATATTACCCAAATTTCTGCAAATAAGTGGTATGTTAATTTAGCGCCCATTACACGGGCTTCACATTATTGCACAGCACAGTGGCCGTTATGCAGAAGAGAGTCGGTTGACGAGATTTTTGGTGATCATAATGGTTGCTGCCAATTCTAAAATACATATTGTGTTTCTCCCCAGTTATGCAGTATATACTTTATTTTTTTAATTTTCATTTTTTTATTGATGCTTTGTGTATTTCATACATCATTTTCCAATTCAGTTTCAGGCATATTTCCCTTCCTTTCCCCCCACCCCACCCCACCCCACCCGATATCATTCATGCGCAACTTTCGCTCCTGTTCATTTTGTTTTGTTTCGTTTTGTCTTTCATTTTTTAACAAATAATTGGATTAATTTTTGAGTACAAGCATCCTTCAGTTAAAACCAATTTGACAAGCATTGTGCCCAAACCACATCAGCCATGGGTCCCACCCTCGCAAGGGGGGGGGACTTGTATTTCAATCAAGTTGGACCAAATGAGTGTCCTGACTATATTGCTGTAGTCTTCACATTCTGCCCCCCAAATCGCAGCCCTTTACATTCTTTACCCATACCCCCTCTTCAACAGATTGTTCCCTAGGTTAGAAAAGGGGGCACAGGTGGATGAGAAGCGGACAGAGTCTACTTTCTCTGGAGCGTTGTCTTGGACTCTGGTCAATTCTGGCTTCTATTTAGTTTCCTTTCATTGGCTGACGGTTTGTCCAGGATAACCTTTCAATCCTACTAATGAAGCACAAGCAAATTATATAATAGGTATTTTTATCACAGTTTATTAAATTGTATGGGTAGTGTTTTTTACGTTTGGTATTAGACGGAAATGTTTGGATGATATTTTCATCCATGAATTACATTTTTTTTGCGGTTAAATATGACCCAGGCATCTTACCTGGTGGGCCTCTATTAACAATCTCTCTAACACATTAGTTGGATGTAAGTTGTGGACCATCGGGCTGTGGTCTATGTCCCCTCCACAGTGGAGATTAGCTTAATAGCACAATTAGAGTTGGGGGCAGAGTATACAGTCGCATATGGGCGTCGACTTCTGCTGCCCACAAGATTTGGGATTTCCAGGACAAAGGTGATATGCATTTTGTCGGGGTGCGGTGATTCAGCGGGAGTCTTGCATTGGGAGAATCAAGGAGGTCTGAGGCGTAGTGAGACCATATTTGTTTTTTTTATTGGTTTAGAGGGGCCTTCAGGGGTAAGGTCAAACCAGTCTCTGGTGATTCCAGAGGGCTCATCGGTAAGAGCTTGCATTGTCTGTAGGTCTCAAAAACTCCTTTCCCATGTTTAACGGTCAGGGCTACGACAGATACAGGGCCTTATTCACCTACTCTTCTTTGAACGAAGGTATCCAGAGTTTAGAGCGGGCTATCGAGGCTTACCTTTTGGTGGGGGCGTTGGTAGCCCTATGGCCAGACCGCTTCCGTGGGTGTGGAGAGATGATAACTCAAGCAAGTGCATGATGGGGGGGCAGACGCGCCTGTGAGTAGAATCTATTGGGCGGTAAAGGGTGGTGCGATAAGCGTTAAAAGATGACTTTAGTATTATATTTGGTTCTGAATAGAGAATAATACTTTTCACAGTTCCTATGTCTATTAGTCAATTAAAGAAGGCAGTTTTACTGGTTTTATAAGAGATTACCTCTATAACAGTTGGCTCCAATTTACAGTTGGAGAACGATCTCATCCTCATCATATTTCTCCTTGTTCTATGGGGGGGAGGTAAGAGGTAAGAAAGTCTCTCCTATTAAAACCTTTGGGGCACCTAGAAAGTAAGTTTCATTAGGACTCATTATAAATAGTTGTTACAAGTATTATCCACAGAGGGGTTTGATGTTTGTAGCAATCTGAGGCTTTTCTTCCTTTCAATGTTCAGATGGGCCAACCTTTCTGCTGGCACTTTCTGGTACATCCTACTCAATGTAAAGCTGTATTTTTTTCTCAGCCATTAAGTTGGTGATATTTTGACCTGTTGGAACATACAAATCTTTTCCCGTAGTTAGTTTTAAGGTTTGAATTGCAAGGTTTTTGACAAAAAAGTTTCATATCTGTATCCCCCTTTTTTATTTTAGGTTTTTGTTTTTTGACCCATGAGTCTCAAAAAAGCAGTTTAATCACTTTAATAAGTGTTATTATATATATATAATATTTTTCTTGAAAAATATAAATATTCAGCCAGAATGAATTTCCAAGATAGATTAATGACAGATTATCTTTTCGCTCCTTTTTTCTAACTCATGGGACTTACTGATAAGTATAATTTTATTAAAGTTTCAAGTATAAAGGTGAACTTAAAATGCATGGCAAAACCAAATTTACCCATGAGGCACATAAATGAATACATCATCATAGTGATACTCAAACTAATGGGTATAAAAACCTTTTCTAGACAATCTAGAACAAGAATTGTATTTGGCTTTGTCCAAGATACAGTACAAAGATGAAAATACAACTCCTAAATTTAAAGCCTCATGAACTACATTCACCATCTAAAGGAGACTAGATAAATATTAGACTCATTGGATTAAATGCAATTTCTAATTTGGTAATTCTTTAGGATTTTTATAAAATCAGTAAAAATCCAAATATCCCAATTGGGAAATTGAACAAATCACAATCAGGTAAATTGATAAATATGGTAAGTCCATAATAATAAAATTGATGAATTCTAAAGACAAATTGATGTTTCAAGTGCAGCAGACAAGACATTTTGATTTGGAAGAAACATCAATGAAAATGACAACTGATTTTAGAGCAATGATGTAAGCCAGAAAGTAAAAAAAAAAGTATCGGGGCTGGAGAGATGGCCTAGAGGTTAAGAGCGCCGACCGCTCTTACAGAGGAGCCGGGTTCGATCCCCAGCACCCACATGGCGGCCGAGAACCGTCTGAAACTCCAATTCCAGGAGAACTCCAGTTCCAGGGGAATCCAAGACCCTCTTCTGACCTCCGCGGCATTGCACGACACGGGTGCACAGACCTGCATGCAGACAGTACATTGATACACATACAGAAATAAAAAAAAAATATCTGAAAATACATATGAACATAAAAGTTCACACTCAAGAATACTCTTTAAGGAGTAACATTGAAGAGGTGAGTAGAGAACTCATTTTGGAAAGCAGATTTCTATGGCTTTTTGGCCAGCGGGAATAGCCAAGGCTGTGAGCTCCAGGCCATCAAGAAAACCTGTATTGAAAAAAGATCAAGATTTATGGCTGGAGAAATAGCTTGATGATTAAATGCAGTGACTGCTCTTCCAGAGAACCTAGGTTCAGTTCCCAGCACCCACATGACAGCTAACAATCCTCTATAACTCTAGATCCAGGAGATCCTACAACTTCCTCTGACCTCTGTAGCCATTGCACGACAAGGGTGCACATACATCCATGCAGGCAAAATCTAAATAAATAAATAAATAAATAAACAAATAAATAATACAACTATGCTGCCATCTGTGGAACAACACTCAAATCTGGCCACAGGTATATATTGACCTGTGTTTCATGCAGCATGGTAATAAGATGTGAAATACTCCAGCAACAAAGAAACTTTATGAGAAAAAGATAAATGGAACAGCTAGGAAAAATTATATATAAAATTAACTGGTTTATAAATTAAAACCAAGGAAAATAAAATGACAGAAATTGGTGTCATGAAACTTGAGAAAGGTCGATTGGACTTCACCTGTTTCACTGCCTACTTCTCTGTTCCTTCTTAATCTCGGCTGGTCATAGGTAACTTTCTCTCAATTGAGAGGGGAATGTCTCTATGATGAGACACCAAGCATTTTCAATTTCTTGCTCTTTGTCCAGTATGTCCTGAGGATTTCATCCAGCTTTATGATTTTATTACTTCCTATAAGCTGATAATCACTGCATTTTAAAATTAAAGACCATTGTTCTTTCCCCAACTGGCAACATTGTTGAATTTTCAAGTGCATAATCTTGGCCTGCTTATCTATGGATATCCTCAATAAAAGCAAGGTACACATTTAAAACTATACATCAAATATGTCATAACAAAGACTTCCAATGGATTCCTATTTTTTCAGTAAAATTCACATCTCTTACATTAACTTCAAAGGAATAGTCTAGGTTCCTGTATAACTCTGGTATTATCATATTTTACTTTTTGTTAATTATTTTCTGTATCAGGTGATCTTTATTGTTCCTTGAATATATCTGACATTTATCCATTACATTCTATATTCTCTCTGCTTTTAACCATATGAATACTTCAATTTCTGTCTTCAAGTATTTATTAAAAATTCTCTCATTGAAGGTTAATTTCCATCTCTGTCTCTATCTTTGTCTCTGTCTCTTCTCTGTCTTTCACATGCAAGACACATTCCATTTCATTTTTATCATTTAATTTTCTTGACAGTGTAGACTGTGTCTCCTTTCTGATAAGTGAATATTTTTCTCTACCTATAATGACAGATCCAGTAACACAGAAGATTAGGCAGTTCTGTGTTCTAAATAAAACAAAACAATGAATAGATACACATACATGTGTAAGCATAATTCATAGAATAATTAACGAAAAGCCATTTTCTTACTTTTATAGGACTCACAAATGTTATTTATTCTGCATGTTAGTATTTTTAAATTAAATTTGTTTTTACTCTTCTTTTATTTAAAATTATTTTTAAATGCTGACTAACTTCTTTTTGTATATTTTTATTGAATTTTGGTAATCATCTTTATACTCTCATCCCCATTGACAAAAATCCATAGCTCCCCCACACACACCGGATTTAACATTCTGTCACTTATGTTAAGGCATACTGAATCAAGTTAGTGTTACCAGATGTCCTTCAGTTCAAGTTCATCCACTGGGATCTAGCCAGTCTATCTACAGTCACTTCCTTAAGGAAGACCACCTCTTCCTTACCTAGCAGTAATCAGCTGTCAATAGCTCTGGCTAAAATTAAGGCCTGCTGAGCTTTTCCACAATTCTGTGCTTGGTTTTTGTCTGCTTGAACTTGCATGACTTGTGCGTGCTCTCACCATTGTTGTAAGTTTATATGAGCAAGGTCTCAGGATTCCGTAAGATTCTATTCCAGATGGTCATGCACCTTCTTCTCTTGGTGTCATTGTTTTTCTACCCTCTCTTCCTCAATGTCCTCTGAGCCCCGGGTGAATGAAGTTTAATGTAGGAGTCCTGTCAAAGGACCCACCCTCTGCAGACGCTTATTCTCTCTGCTTTGGCTACGTGTTCATGGCCCTCTGAGTTGAGAGATGAATTAATCTTTTCTCTACCCCTTGTTCCTCTATGTTCCTTAGCCTCAGGGATAGAAATTCCATTGTGCATATCTCACTTAGGGTTAGGTGCCGAAGTCCAGTTCCAGCAGATTCAGTTCCTGAAGTGGGTGGTCACAAAGGCGGCAAAGAAATTAATTAAATAAGACACAAGAATCTCTTTCTTTTTCGTGACCTGAGGAGCATCTATCTTCCTTGCTCCTGTGCAGAGGCCCTCTTGGGTTCTTCACTCTGCCAATTTCTTGACCTAAGGATCAGAGAGCATTGCCTTCTCTGATCCTGTGCAAAGGACCTTGCCAATTTGCTACTCTGCCGAATTCTTAACCTAAGGATCAGAGAGCGTTTGCCTTCTCTGATCCTGTGCAGAAGGCCTTTCAGGTTTGCCACTCTGCCTATTTCTTTTCTTCTCTTCACTGCTCCTCAGGTCCCGGTGTTTATTTTTATATGCCTTAAAACTTATACATGTTATGCAAGTCTAAGCTAATGATGAAAAAAATAACCCAACATCCCAGTAAATATTTTTCATAAAATTCACACCTGAAATTATTCTTAACATCAAAAACAGTAAAACAATCAATAATGGTGCAATCATTAAGTTGAGACATCATAAAAGTGAAACAATAATAGTACAGCCATTCAGCTAAGCAATTTAACAGTTTTTCAGTAAAGTGGAGTTAATATTAACTTTTAACTCTGAGGATTCCATTCTTTATGCCTTGTGGTTACATAGTGCTGGACAGTGTAAAAAATGAGCTTTAAATCTTTAACAATAGAGAACTTTATTTTTCTTACTTTAGTTCCTTGTTTGATTGACCTGTAAGTCATTTTGTGGCTGGTGTAGCTTTGATTCATATCTTGTTTTTATTCTGGTCATTGTTTTCCTCAGTTTCTGTTTCCCTCAGTTTCTGTTATTAATACTTTCTGCTAAGGTGATTTTTTTTTTTTTTTGGTCTTTTCGAGACAGGGTCTCCCTGTAGCCCCAGCTGTCCTGGAACTCACTCTGTAGACCAGGCTGGCCTTGAACTCACAAAGATCCACGTGCCTCTGCCTCCCAAGTGCTAGGATTAAAGGCATGCGCCATGTTTTCTAAGAGCTACCAAGCTTTGAGTCAGATCACCAGAATCCACTGTTTTACTGGAATTAGTTTCACTTTGCCCTACAATCCTCTTTTTAGTTTAAATCTGACCAAGAAATCAAAATTCCTTTCTTTACTTGGGCAATCTGTGCATGACACAGTTTCTGTAGAGCTTTTAATTAGTACTGTATTACACTTTTAAGTTGTGTACACAGTGCCATTATTTTTCACAAAGTACTCATTTCTAGAAAAGGCAAACATGTGAGTTCCACTCCTTGAGGCAGAAGCAGGTACCCTAACTGCTAGAAAGCCAAAGTCAAGCTGGCCAGAAAAGTAAGAATTAATATAAGGAGAATTATTAAAAACCAAGGTCAGCTAGAGAGCAGACTTCAACCAGACGGGTCAGGTCACTGGAACTTTGTCAAGCAGTGAACCTTTCACAAATGGCTCTGCCAGTTACGCATTCCATAGACAATTAATCTCTGTGAGCATTTGTGGAACTCTGTAATAGTCACTGCCTATTGCAAAAGAAGCTTCTTGGGTGAGTGGTGACTCTCATGTTTCTTTGTAAATATAAAAATTCATATTTAACACTTAGTAAGAAACTACATTTGTCACAAGGTGTATGACAGCCTGGGGGTTTTCTCTAAGATCTACGACCTCTCCAGTCAAGTGTATTTGGCTATGTTTACAATACCACACAAGAGTTTCCTCCCACTGAGTGGCTTTCAGTCCAGTTAGGTAGCTTTTTATTACACCCAATTTAAGAGTGCCACTACTGCTCCAATAGAGTTTGCTATGGAATTCATTATGCGTGATAGGCCTTAAATCTGGGGTTGGACCATGGAATAATTTTTCTCCCTTGGAGGCTTGCATAGTATCCTACAAAACTATGAGAGCTAGCCTTCATGGAGATGGCTTCCAGGTCAGTTCCAGCTCCATTTTTCCAAGTCCTGTGTCCAAACTATGTCCTCTCTTCAGCAATAAGATCTTACCTTTATATTCTGGAAGGCAATCATGGTTTGTGATAGTAACGTGTAATTTGTGGGCTGTTACATTAACTTTAGATATAGCAGAATTAGAGCATAGAATTTCTGAACAGTAGAGATGGATATATATATATATATATATATATATATATATATATATATGATAAAGTGATTAATTGAAGCAGGAAACCCAGCCTTAAAAATACAATTGGTGGCCCACGCCTTTAATCCCAACACTCAGGAGGCAGAGGCAGGTGAATCTCTATGAGTTTAAGGGCATCCTGGTCTACATAGTGAGTTCTAGGACAGCTGGAGCTACAGGGAGACCTTGGCTCAAAAAGACAAAAAATATATATAATTGTATTACCCAAAGTTACAAGTGATTATCTCAGGCCTTTGAAGTTTCAGAATATCTCTATCCGAAATGCTTTACCCTGTATGTAATTGATATAATTACAATTAAATATTCTTATACGTTTAAAGAGACTCATCATTTTATAAATTTGTTTTATCAAAACTGTTAACTCAAATGACTGGCTCTCAGTAGCACAATAAACTAAGGTTATTATAATAAATATATCAAACTTAGTTTGGTGTTCCTAATTATTTTATAGGTAGATCATGGTGATGCTAGGCATTGAATTTGATATCTGTTCATGCCAAGAATTAATATTTTGGCAATGGACTACAGTTCTGATACTATTTTATGTCCAATATACAAATATATGTAAAAATACTATTACCTATCTTATAGTAATAGATTGCCTCATTTTGTTAGCAACTGGGAGTTTAACATATTTTAAGGAAATAATGATGCTTAAAATATTATGAGTTGTGTATTTTTCTAAATCATTGCATATAAATAAAAAATTATTCCTGATGCAATTATAGTGTGTGAATCTTTAATATGCATTTTTATTGGTAGATAGGAGATATAACTTATTTTTACATGAGACCACACCACTTTTTAATCACAAAAATACTTTTATATTTCTTAGGATGGTATAAACATCAATTTCATTTTATAACATAGAATGATTTTGAAATAATTTGTTAGGTCTTTTTGTAAATATAAGCATTAGTTAAACATTTGTCATTCTCTAGTATAATGAATTGATTGTGAATATCAGTGATTTTATTGCCTGGTATCCCACTAATTATATAGCTAACTATACTACTAATAACAATATTGAAAATACTAAATTTAAAGTAATTACCTGATTTGCAAGAAATTTAAGAGCAAAGATTAATGCGATGATACAGTCTAAGAGTAAATTGACAAAGAATTTTGTCCATGCCATTTTCCTTTTGAACAGAGATTTATGGTAGCCATTTTTTTAATGTTTCTCCTTTATTTAAATTGGCAGTTTAGTCACAAACTTCCAATAAGGATGGAGATTGAATTTAATACATTTCCTAGAATACTACAAATAAACTCAAGTTTTATTTTTGATATGCTGATTTGGTATTCACTTCATTTAAAAAACATTTATACAGTGCCTTTTGGGATAAACAACGCAAAACATAAAATAACATTGGCAAATCCACATCAGTATTACAAAATGCATAAGATTTGATAAATCTACTTCATAGAATGACAAGGAGAAAAAGAACAGGAATTTATGCACAGCAATTTGATCTCCATTTTCAAAATAACAATAAAAAGAGTAATTTTCTCCAATCTAAATTTACTTTGAAAATATGGAACACCAGCTGGAAGGGAGATCAAATGACTTTTGCAATTACATTGGAAATATCCATCTGATCATGCCTGAAACAAATGGTTAAAAACAATTAAATCACTGACACCATCTGGGAATCATTCTGATTCCTTAATGATTACTTAAGAATTTCAGTGTATGGAATATATTCTGAGAACAGATCAATGAAATTAATTCAAGTATATAATGTTTGCCACTTTCACTTTCACTATCGAAACAGGATTACAGGTTTTGAAGTTTACTAAATTAATTCATAATAATTATTCTGTTAGCCTTTATGAGCCAATTACTCTTGGCATAATAGCAGAGCTTAACATTTTATTTTTAATAGCACAAAAGCATTGGCTCATGAATGCATTATTATGTAACATGATTTCATTGGAAAACATTGAATTTTTACTATTTTATTTAGTCTTTTCAGTACAGCTTCATTCGCAATTAAAAGCAGAGAGTCATTTAATAGATAACTAAATGAAATTTGAAGCTAATTGCATTCTCAAATTTAATGCTGTGTGCAATAATAATGAATAATTTAAATTATTATTGAAATTTTAACACACATAAAACAGAATAACTACATTTTGAAGAAGTCATTCATGAATCAGAGAAACATGGATTATACAGAATA
>VZQC01003817.1:1000559-1061667 GCA_009823505.1 Rhizomys pruinosus | reverse complement strand
TTTTTTTTGTCTTTTCAAGACAGGGTCTCCCTGTAGCCCCAGCTGTCCTGGAACTCACTCTGTAGACCAGGCTGGCCTTGAACTCACAAAGATCTGCCTGCCTCTGCCTCCCGAGTGCTAGGATTAAAGGCGTGTGCCACCACGCCTGGCTCATTTTTTCTATTTTTTTAAGACTTATTTATTTTTATTGTATGTGTTTAAGTGTCTAGCCTGCATATACGTATACCTGTGCTTGCAGTGACCACAGAGGCCAGAAGAGGCTTGTCAGGTAAAGGTGCTTGCTGTCAAGCTTGATGACCTCTGTTCATTCCCACAAGGTGGAGGGAGACAACCGACTCCAGCAAATTATCCTCTGACTCCACAGTTGCCATGGGACTCCCACCCCACATACGCCCACACAATCTGACACCCTCTTCTGACCTCCGCGGCATTGCACAACATGGGTGCACAGACCTACATGCAGACAGTACATTCATACACATACAAAAATAAATAAAATTAAAAAAAAATAGAAAAAGCATTCCAGAAACCAGTGAATCAGATGCCCGTGAGAGGGTTGGGAGTGGCCCTCAGTGAGATCTGAAGCTTCCTACTGGCAGTTGGGAACTCAAGACTCAGAAGCAAGGAGCCAGGATGAAACACAACTCTGGGGTGCAAGTGGAGCCGCCAAAACAGTGTTTGACAGTCGTCAGTCATCGATGGCTCCAGCAACTACTGTCTATCCTGACTTACCCATGGCAGCGGTGGGTGCAAAGGCGATCAAATGTCGCTTCAGTAATGAGAAATTGTTTCAAACTCCTGGGCACAGCCTGTCCTATGGTGCCCTTCTGAATGATGGATGACCATCTGCTTCCCACCGACTGCTTTGTCAGAAGAGGGAAGGGGCCCACGGACCTCAGTGGGAATATGCTTTGGTGGTCTTGGCACTCCCGGTTCCTTCCAGGTTTGACCACCATTTCCTGATTGATCTTTATTCTACACTTAATTGGCAGACACACAATAAGCCAATCAGGGCCTGTCTGGGTCTCTACTACAGGGTCATTACTCCCTTGTAAGTAGTCATCCTTGTTCCCCTCTTACTTCTTCTTCTTTTTTTTTTTTTCCTTCGGTCTTTTTGAGACAGGATCTCCCTGCAGCCCCAGCTGGCCTGGAACGCTCTCTGTAGACCAGGCTGCCCTTGAACTCACAGAGATCCTCTTGCCTCTGCCTCCCAAGTGCTAGGATTAAAGGCATGCGCCACCATGCCCGGCTCATACTTATTTTTATGTACATATATGAGTGTATTGCCTGCATGTATATAAGTGTCCCATGTTGTGCAGTGTCCATAGAGGTTTAGAAAAGGGTATCAGATCCCTTGGAACTAGAGGTATGGATGATTATTAGCTACCATGTGGGTGCTGGGACCTGAACCCAGGTCCTCTACAAGAGCAGCCAGTTTTCTTAACTGCTGAGCCTAGAATTCGCTATGTAGATCTCACAGTGATCTCTGCCTCCTGAGTGCTGGAATGCCCACTTCATTTTTGCAGTAAGCAAGGTAATAATTCGGCTGGAGATAGAATTAGCTATCTCACCAGTGGAGAAGTTTGTCTCCTGAAGGTGTCCATAACTTGGATGGCTCTATGGTTTGAACATGGCTAATGTCTCCAAAGACTCATGAGTGAAAGACCTGGTCTCCAGCTGGTGCTATCAGGAGGTGGCAGAGCCATTATGAGGTGGGGCCCAGTAAAAGCCTCGGGTCATGGCAAGGCTCGCCCTCCCTGGGGGCCCAGGTGGTGAACGCCTTACTAGTCTCCTTCATTCACAGTATGTACTCCCCTCTGACTTCCTCGCCATCCGTCGTCGTTTCCTACCCCACTTAGGTATAGCTATTACGGAGCGAGCAAGACGTAATGTATCGTAGATAGATAAGATAAGTTCCATGCATATTATAGAGACGATATGGAGTGATCTTAGTAAACGTTTTCATACATCATTTCTCAGTCCACTTTAGACTCATTTCCCTCTCCATGCCCCCCACCCCACCTGAGTTTATGCATTCTGCCGTACATGTCTTACATTTTTTTCTGAGTCTTTCCAAAGTTTTTTCAAAGCAGAGGATGATTGTTTTGGGGAGAACGTCACTGTTTCAGTCAGTCATTTGTCCCAGGTCTCTTTCTATCTTCTCTTCTTTGCTTTCTGGCTCATTATGCAGCTTGCTCTGCCACACACTCCAATCATGATGGTCCTCTCTAGAGGCTGGAAACAACAGGCCACTCAGTCTTCTAGTAGAACTCACAGAACTATGAGCCAAAATACCCTGTCTTTATGTTATTTGCCATAGGAATCTGTTACAGTGATGAAAGGCAGAGTAATAATGAGGGGGAGAGGCAGAAAAATAAAGGAACTCTGTCCCTTTTCCATCAGTGGGAAAGGGTGGGACCCTGGTCATCCAGTGACCCTAGCTTCTAGCCTGGGAAGGTAGAAACCATATGAAGCAAGGAGCCAGGTAAGTTGGGGGCTAGAGAGATAGCTCAGCAGTTAGGAGCACTGACTGGTCTTGCAGAGGACCCGAGTTTGATTCCCAGCACCCACATGGTGGCTGACAACTGTCTGTATCTCCAGCTCTAGGGGATCCCACATCCTCTTCTGACTTCCATGGGCATTGTATGACAGGGGTGTACTTATACACATGCAGGCAATACACGTATACACTAAAATAAAAATAATGTAAAAAAAGATGAAAGTAAGTGGGCTGGGGATGTAGCTCAGTTAGTGCAGTGCTTGCCTAGCATGCTTGACACCTTAGGTTTGAGTCCCCAGTCCTGTATAACTGGGGCATGGTAGTTCATGCCTATAACCAACACTTGGGAGGTGGAGTCAGGAAGATCAGGAGTTCAAGGTCATCCTCAGCTTCATATCAAGTTTGAGGCCAGCCTGGGATAAATGAGACCCTTTCTCAAACCAACCACCCAATCAATACTCCCTCTTAACCCCAAATAACAAAAACAGCAATAGCCTTCAATACATAAAATATCAGATTTGCCTTTGGCTGATCATTTAAATTACTGAGTTGAGTCTTGGCAGGGTCACCATTGGGAACTAAGGGGAATAATCATAGGTCCATAGACTGTTTTTTGGTCTTTTTGAGCCTGGGTCTTCCTGTAGCCCCAGCTGGCCTGGAACTTGATATTTTGACCAGGCTGGCCTTGGAATCAGAGATCCTCCTGCTTCTGCCTCCTGAGGGCTGGGATTAAAGGCATGTACCATTGGTTTTGATGACAAGACTCACCTGTGCTTATTTAACATGATGTAGACAGAACATATTCTGTTGGGTCTTCATTTCTTTTGCAGAGGCATTGTAGTTTCTTGGTATTGTCACCAACTAGACCTGCCTGGAGATGGTCTCTGCACTGGAACACTGTAGGAGTTACCCCAAAACTGTGATTCAATGCCAGGGCTCAGTGCTATGGCTCAAGGTTGTTGTCTTTTGGGACATGCCTTCTGGGGGAGAAGCTTACAGGTCTCCACAGTCAGTTGTGGTTGGTCCTGGATGTCACTGAGCTGTCCACCCGAAGATGTGATGGAATCATTAGTGTAAATGAGTTCTTGTAACTGCTTGGGCAAATGATTTTGACCCCAGAGAAGCAGTGTATGACTGTCCTCTCTCTGGGCAAAGACACAAATTCACAGCGGGAAGGCAAGTGAAGGAGGAAGAGAGGGGCTTGGTTGTCCTAGGAGTGTCTGACAATGACCTCTCCAGTGTCACTGAAGCCTGACTGAGCCCATGAGATTAGCACTAAGTGCTTCCATTTAAACTATTCTGGGCAACAGCTTCTATTTCTGTGCCAGTTTACATCTTTCTTTACAAAGTCACAGAATGATGGAGCAGCTGAAGGAGGCTTAGCAACGATCTGCAGCTGTGAACAAGTCCCTCAGATCATGGACATAGAATTGGATGAGCTCTACAGATCCCCACTTGAAGGGGCTATATGTTCCTCAGCTTCTGCACCTTCTCCCCAGGGTGTGGCACAGACATCAAAGCTCTACTTCTTGGTTTTTGCTGTGAGCCACTTCCCTTAATCAGGCTGAAGAAATGCTGGGCTTCCTATAGATGGAGCACAGAATGTGGTCCCAGCCTTGGCCAAGAAGATGAGAAGAGATGTCTGTGGGGAGCAGTGGGGATGGCATGGGGGAGGACTCTACCTGCTTTGAATTGTAGGTTCTAGGAGTCGTACAACCATAATAGAAAAACAAGAGAAACCGGCATTGCAACTGTCTCCTTGAAGGGCAGATGCCATGGGTCCTATATTTAAGCAGGTGTAAGCTGGGCTTTTCTGGTAGTTGAAAGAAGTTCAAATAACAGGTAGGTTCTTGGAAGGCCAGGCTGGCGTCTTCTAAGAGTTCATAGAGCCATTAAGGAAGACTAACTAGTCTTCTATATAATCTAAAAAAAAAAAAAAACTCAAGAGTGGTCATCATTGACAAGGTGAGGGGAGGCATGCTTGATGTCAAGCCAAGATGGACTGTCTCGTACTTTTCTGGGAGGAAGGACCTATGTGAACTGCTGACTTCCTGTATCGGGAATGTGTGTTTTCCTCTGCACTGAAATATTCCTTCTTGGAGGGAGGCCCATAAATCAGGAAATAATAGATGCTCATGGAAGTTTCAATATTCACAAAGACGTCCCCCACCCCTCAGTGTTGTAAGCTGGCTGCAAGTTGTGCCTGGAGCACCAGGGACACTGTTTTGTCAGTTGTCACCTGTGCTGGGCTTTGTGGTGATGCAGTCGTCTTTGAGTCTCCCATGCTTATAAGTAGCCCCTTACACATACTACTTGTAGGCCACTCCCTGGCCCAATTAGTAAGCCACATTGCTGAGGATTAAAGGCGTGCACCACCATGCTCGGCTGGTTGACTTTTTCAGTGATTAGATATGCTCTGATGCTCTCTGTGCTGATTGGTAGATTGCTTCCTTTGTACCCTGTACTGGAAAATAAAGTTTTGAGTTTCACCCTCTGATACTCTCCTGAATTGATTTTGGCTCCGTCGTCTTTACCCTTGGTAGAGAGGGTACCAAAGACTGGTTGACTGAAGCCCAACTATTTGTGATGGCTAATCCTGGGTGTCAACTTGACTGGATCTGGGATTAACTAAAATGAGAGAAATTTTGGATTGGATTGTTTGAAGNTTGGTGTTTTTGAGACAGAGTCTCCCTGTAGCTCCAGCTGTCCTGGAACTCACTATGTAGACCAGGCTGGCCTTGAATGCACAGAGATCCGTCTGTCTCTGCCTCCTGAGAGCTGGGATTAAAGGCGTGTGCCACCCACTTAAGTGCTATGTAGCCCAGGCTAGTCTTGAACTCCAGATCCTCCTGCCTCTGTCTCTTCAGCATGTCCTACCAGTGTGCTCCTCCACAACTGGCAAAGCCTGCTTCGTTATACATTACACAACAACATGCCCAGTGGTGGCACCACCCACAGTGGGCTGGGGCCTCCTACATCACTCAACAATCCAGAAAATACTCCACAGACATGGCCACAGGCCAGTCCAATGAAGATAATTACCCAGTTGAAGCTCCCTCATCCCAGGTGTGTCAAGTTGACACTAAAGCTATCCAGCATGCTTGGGCTCTTAACTGACCAGCAGTAGGCTCTGCCCCACAGAAAGGGGTAGCAAGTTTAGGTACTTGGAATCCTCTAGAAAAGGCTTCAAGACCTGATTGGGGAAGACCTTCATCAGGATGTTCTGTTTCCCAAGCAGGTGCATGAGAAGCTTGTCCTCGGTGCTTGTGGACCCCTTCTGGCAGACAGCTGTCATTTGGTTGCCTGGGAACTGCTGCTGTCTCCCAGTGCAGGAGCCAGAGGAGGCCCGACTCCTCGCTGGGGCGACTAGGAGAGTGTGGCAGGTTTCTTGGGTTGACGGGCGGGTTTCAGGGGGAATTATGCTCAGTTACAGCCATTAGCTTCCACTGCAGAAAGTGCATAACATAATGGTGTTGGGTCACAGCCCTGGAGCCATGGTCCACAAACTAGATGGTTGGTAGTCAACCCATCCGGGGCAGGAGATACCCTCACAAGATACCCCTTCCCCGCCCCTGTGTAGCCATCACCACTGGAAGAGCCCCCCAATTTGGAGATTTAAAAATATTTATCTATTTGTTTGCTTGTTTGTTTATTTATCTTTTTGAGATAGGGTCTTCCTGTAGCCCCAGCTGGCCTGGAACTCACTGTGTAGACTAGGCTGGCCTTGAACTCACAGAAATCTGCCTGCCTCTGTCTCCCAAGGGACTAAAGATGTGTGCCACCACACCTGGCTTATTATGATGTGTATGTGTGTATATTGCCTGCATGCGTGTAAGTGCACTCATGTTATGCAATGCCCACAGAGGTCAGAAGAAGGCACCGTATTCCTTTGGAAATGGACCATGTGGGTTGAGGAATCGAATCCAGGCCCTTTGCAAGAGCAGCTAGTGAGCCACCTTTTCATTCCCACTTTGAAGATTTCTTGATTAGAAGTGAATTGTGGTGGCGCTCGCCTTTAATCCTAGCACCCGGGAGGCAGAGGCAGGCGGATCTTTGTGAGTTCAAGGCCAGCCTGGTCTACAGAATGAGTTCCAGGAAGCTGGGGCTACAGGGAGACCCTGTCTGCAAAAGACCCCCCCCACAAAAAAAAGAAGTGAATGGACAATATCTATTGGTGTCGGAAGGAATTTAAGTATTTAATTTAGGGGTTCCATGACAGGGTGTGCGATCTAGGACATCTCCATTTTTTCATGTGGCTTTCAAATATGTTTCCACCATGCGTGGTGGCTCATGCCTTTATTTCTAGCACTTGAGAGGCAGAGGTAGTTGGAATCTCTGTGAGTTCAAGGCCAGCCTGGTCTACAGAGCGAGCTCCAGGCCAGCTGGGACTAAAGGGAGACCCTGTCTCAAAAATACCAAAACAAAAAACAAAAAATATGTTTCCAAGTTATTTCATAAATTTCCACTCAAGGGTGGAGATTAATTCCTCACCCTTTATGAGTTGGTGGCCATTTTAAATTAAGTGTATTCATATCCATTATCTCATTATGATCACTGTTTTACAGATGGAGAAACTAGCACTCATAAAGTTTTAGTAACTTGCCCAAGACCACATCCACTTTCATGCAAGGTACAATTATTGACGATCTCCTATGCACCAAGCACTGAGAATACAGAAGTTCTGCCTCCTGGACATTTTCAGTCTAATGAAGGAGACAGAGGCAAATAATCATTACAGATGAGAAAAACAGTGAGTGTGGGGCAGGTCGCAGGTACATTTGGGCTAAGGAAAGGGGTGATGACTTAGTGAATCCATGCAGGGGTTCTGAAGAGGCATGAGATGGCATGGCCGGAAAGTGGTGGCCTGGGATGCTGACCCAGGCCTCTGGTTCCTAGGATCTTTTAGCAACAAATGTCCATTTTGTGGGGGAAAGTGCCAAGATGATATAAAAATCAGTATCTCAGTGTAGGCCTGGTTCTGTTTTATCATGTGTACATAAACAACAACATAGAGAGGTATGGTTTGGAATATATATATATATTTTTTTGTTTGTTTGTTTGTTTGTTTTGTTTTGTTTTCGAGACAGGGTCTCCCTTTAAGTCCGATCTGGCCTGGAGCTCACTCTATAGACCAGGCTGGCCTTGAACTCACAGAGATCTGCTTGCCTCTGCCTCCCGAGTGCTAGGATTAAAGGCATGCGCCACAACGCTCAGCTTTGGAATATATTTTTTTAATATGGAACGCTTCATGAATTTGCATATCATCCTTGTGCAGGGGCCATGCTAATCTTCCCTGTATCATTCCAGTTTTAGTATATGTGCTGCCAAAGCGAGCATGATTTGGAATATTATATACATAGGTCTTTGTGTTGGGCTAGACATAGTGGTACACACCTTTAATCCTAGCATTCAGGAGGCAGAAGAAAGCAGATCTTTGTGAGTTTGAGGCCCGGCTATAGTATGTTCCAGGAGAGATGGGGTTACAAGGTGAGACCTCATCTCATCTCATCTCATCTCATCTCATCTCATCTCATCTCATCTCATCTCATCTCATGAAAGGAAAGGAAAGGAAGGAAAGGAAAGATCTGTGTGATGAAGACTTGGTCCCTAGCCTGGGGTCTTATTGGGAAATGGTAGAACCTCTAACAGGTGGGACCTCATGAGAGGAAGTTAGATCATTGGGGTGTGCCCTTGAATGGGCTATTGAGACTCTTCTCTCTCTCTCTCCCTCCCTCCCTCCCTCCCTCCCCACTTTTCAACTGTCACTAAGTACATCTTCCACCATAAGCTGCCACCACAATGTCCTTCCTGTGTCACTACCAGTCCAGACAACAGGGCCAAGTGATATAAATGAAGCCAATGAGGGATGGGCTTGGTGGCACATGCCTTTAAACCCAGCACTCGGGAGGCAGAGGCACATGAATCTCTGGGAGTTCAAGGACAGCCTGGTCTACATAGCCAGTTCCAGCCCAGCTGGGATTACAGGGAGACCCTGTCTCAAAAAGACCAAAAAAACCCATAAGTAAATAAATAAATAAATAAATAAAACCAATGAAATCATGAGACAAAACAAATCATTATTCCTTTTTTTTTTCTTTTGGTCTTTTCAAGACAGGGTCTCCCTATAGCCCCAGCTGTCCTGGAGCTCACTCTGTAGACCAGGCTGTCCTGGAGCTCACTCTATAGACCAGGCTGTCCTTCATTACTCCTTTTAAGTTGACAGAAAGCTGGCCAATACACACAGAAATAAAGATGAGACAGAAAGGGATGCAGTGACGAGTATATAGAGAAAAAACATCCAATTCAGAACAAAGCAAGCTATTCTTAAAGCAATTACCTTAGGGCTGGAGACATGGCTCAACAGTTAAGAGCACCAGTTGCTCTTGTAGAGGACCTGGGTTCAGTTACCAGCGCCCACATGGTGGCTAATAACCCATCTGTAACTCCAGTTCCAGGGGACTCAATGCCCTCTTCTGACTTCCATGGGCATTGCATGTCATGGATACACTTACATACATGCAGGCAATACACTCATACACATAAAATAAAATTAAAATAACAAATAAGGCACTGGGCATTGTGGCATATGCCTGTAATCCCAGCACTGGGGTGGCAGAGGCAGGCAGATCTCTGTGAGTTCAAGGCCAGCCTGGTCTACAGAGTGAGTTCCAGGACAGCTGGGGCTACCAGGAGACTCTCTCAAAACACCAAAAAATAAAAATAAAAATAAAAATAAAATAAATGAATAAATAATAAAAATATTTTTGAAAATAAAACAAAAATAAGTAAAAACTTTTCAATAAGTAAATTTTAGCACACACAAAAACAAAGGCAACTGCTTTACAACTATTTATTTTTTATTTATTCTATTTATCTTTGTTTTATATTTGGATTTTTTTTTTTTTTGGTCTTTTCAAGACAGGGTCTCTCCATAGCCTCAGCTGTCCTGGAATTCACTGTGTAGACCAGGCTGGCCTTGAATTCACAAAGATCTGCCTGCCTCTGCCTCCCAAGTGCTAGGATTAAAGGCGTGTGCCACCACACCCAGTGGAAATTTTTTAATTATTATTTAGTTTTATTTTATGTATATGAGTTGCCTGCATGTATGCAAGTGCACCCATGACATGCAATACCGTTAGAGGCCAAGAGAGAGTATTGGATCTCCTAGAACTGGAGTTATGGATGATTGTTTGTCAGCACTCGGCGTGTGTGTGTGTGTGTGTGTGTGTGTGTGTGTGTGTGTATGTTTGTGTGTGTTGAGACAGAATCTCATCATCTATCCCAGACTGGCCTGTACTGGACATCCTTCTGACTTGGTCTCCCAAGAGTTGGTAGAACAGGTACGAACTACACTGGCTCTCAGTCTTTAACAAGTTCTAGGCAACGTACATCTCAGTTGACTCATTGCCTGATTCACTCATCTGACCAGCATTTGCTCAGCTCAACTCAGCTCCAAATCAGTACTTGGAATGAAGAATGCAAAGTTATTATTTATTTGTTTATTTATTTATTTATATATTTATATTTAGGGTTTATGAGTGTTTGACACGGATGCATGCAATACCCATGGAGGCCAGAAGAAGGTGTCAGATCACCTGTAATTGGTGTTACAGGCAGCTGTGAACCACTTGATGTGAGTGGTGAGAATTGGTGTCCCCTGCAAGAAGCAGACAGTGCTCTTAATCACTGACCCTTCTCACCAGCCCTTGCCTACTCTTATGTAATGGCATTCTGCATAGCGATAATTTATAAAATATTTGTTTCTAAACATGCTTTTTTTTTTTTTACTTTTTGAGACGGGGTCTCCCTGTAGCCCCAGCGGCCCTGAACTCACTTTGTAGACCAGGCTGGCCTTGAACTCACAGAGATCTGCCTGCCTCTGCCTCCCAAGTGCTGGGATTAAAGGCATGCACAACCATGCCTAGCTCATGCATTTTTATTTAAAAAATATTTAATTTACTATTATTATTTTCATTTTTTTGTCTTTTTGAGACAGGGTCTCCTTGTCCTGGAACTCACTTTGTAGACCAGGCTGGCCTTAAACTCACAGAGATCTGCCTGTCTCTGCCTCCCCAGTGCTGAGATTAGAGGCATGCACAACCATGCCCAGCTTTTATTTTTATTTTATGTCTGTTTTGCCTGCCTGTATTTAAGTGCAGCCATATCATGCAATGACCATGGAAGCCAGAAGAGGGCATCAGATTTCCCCCAAACTGGAATTATGCTTGGTTGTTAGCCACTATGTAGGTACTGGGAATCAAACCCAGGTCCTCTATAAGAACAGCTAATGCTCTTAACTAATAAGCCATTGCTTCAGCTCCTAAACATGTATTTTTAAAAAATATGGGGCTGGAGAGATAGCCTAGTGGTTAAGTGCACCGACTGCTCTTGCAGAGGACCCGGGTTCGATCCCCAGCACCCCCATGACGGCTAAGAACCGACTGTAACTCCAATTCCAGGAGAACTCCGCTTCCAGGGGAATCCGAGACCCCCTTCTGACCTCCGCGGCATTGCACGACATGGGTGCACAAACCTACATCCAGACAGTACATTCATACACATACAAAAATAAATAAAAAAATTTAAAAAATATATGGTTCTTGGGCCTATGAGATGGCTCAGTGGGTAACGGCTCCTGCAGCCAATCCTGATGACCTGAATTCAATCCCTGGAACCCACAGAGTGGAAGGAGAGGACCAACTCCTACGTGTTGTCCTCTGACTTCCACTAAATAAAATATAACTTAAAAATTTAAAAATATACAGCTCTTGGTTTTGGTTTTGGTTTTTTTTTCGGGGAGGGGCGCCTTTTTGAGACAGGGTCTCCTGTAGCCCCAGCTGGTCTGGAACTCACTATGTAGACCAGGCTGGCCTTGAACTCACAGAAATCTGCCTGCCTCTGCCTCCTGAGTGCTGGGATTAAAGGCATGGGCCCCCATGCCAGGCTTAAAATATACAGTTCTTTATATCTATAATCCTACCACTTGAAAAGTGAAGGCAGGAGGATCAGACGTTTAGAGTCATTCTCAGCTACTTAGTGAGTTTGAGGCCAGCCTGGGCTACATGAGACCCTACCTTAAAAAAAAAAAGCAGCAAGTTTTGTGTTGTTGTTTGTGCAGTGTGGTGGTTTAAAAACACCCAGGTTGGGGATTACAGGTTCCTCACCCATAGCCCTTCCCTTCAAATACCAACCTTAACAGCGATTGAGTCTCCTCATTTCTATTTGCAGCTTCCAGAAATCCTTGCCAATGATTCTGGAAAGTTCTGAAATAAATGACAATTCCCATGGGAATACAACCAATATTTTTTTTTTTTTTTTTTTGTCTTTTCGAGACAGGCTCTCCTTGTAGCCCCAGCTGTCCTGGAACTCGCTCTGTAGACCAGGCTGGTCTTGAACTCACAAAGATCCACCTGCAATAAGCACAGGAAGCAGAGAGAGAGCAACTGGAGACCACGAGGCTTGTTAAACTCACTAAGCCTGCCCCCAGTGACACACTTCCTCCAAAAACAGCGCCACCAACTGGAGACAAACGTCTGAATACCTAGAGCCTATGGGGGACACTCATTCAAACCACCACAGCCGCCATATGGGTGCTGGGAATTGAACCCGGGTCCTCTGCAAGAGCAGTCAGTGCTCTTAACCGCTGAGCCATTTCTCCAGCCCAGGAATACAACCAGTTTACATCACCTCTCACAACTAGAGGCTCAAAGAGCAGATTTTGGGTTAGTATAAATCACTTTTCTGTTTCACAATTGACTGAGTGGCCTATGAGGTGGGATTATTGTAAATATTCAAACTGTGTCCGTTTAACCAACAATCAAGGAAGGACCTCATAGATTGACAGGAACGTAATTCCTCCTCCTCCTCCTCCTCCTCCTCCTCCTCCTCCTCCTCCTCCTCCTCTTCTTCTTTTTCTTCTTCTTCATCATCATCATTATTATTATTATTATTATTATTAATGTGTAGAGGTCAGAGGACAACTTTTAGGAGTTGGTTCTCTCCTTCCACTATGGGTTCCTGGGATGAAACTCAGGCTGTCAAGCAGTCACTTTATCCACTTAGGAAGACTGTTCCAGATCTGAGGTCCTTTATCTTCTTAGGGCCAAGGGTCCCAAGAACCTAAAAAGAAAAGATCCTTCCTCTGAAAAAATTATTAAACTCATTGAATTGGTAATTTATTGATATATAATAAATCATCTAAGAACTGAGCAACAATTTCTACAGCCCAGGAAAGCAGCTTAGCTGGGTGATTCTGGTTCATGGGACTGGAGTCAAGATGCCTCCCATAGCCATCTGACACAGCAGCTCTTAGCCCCTAGGGGACATCTAGCAATGTCTGGAGACAGTATTGATTGTCACTAAGTGGACAGTTGTGCTATTGGTTTCCAGAGTGCAGAGGCAGGAAAACTGTTCACCCTCTTACTGTGCACAGCACCACTCCCCATCTCAAACATTACTTGGCTTGCCTGGGTATGCTACTCAGCTTTTCACACTGTTGAGGTTATACTGTATTCTGCCTAAGTTACTCCATGCTGTGTAAAACGGTGGTTTTTCAGATGGGCATGCTGAAATCCTGTCAAGAAAACCAGGCCTGAGAACTTAGGAACATACCAGAGCAAGGAAAAGGTAATACACTTACCTGGACCCCTCCAGAGGACACCTAACACTGTAATGGCCCCCACCGACTTGTCATCTGGTTACCCAGGGAATGACAGCCAGAGAACTCTTGACTGTCCCAGAGGCTTCAGCTCGGCTGTGTCCCCACTGTTGATGTGGCCTATTTGAATTACTGCCCATTGACCTATCTACCTGTTCATCAGTTTGTATCTGCTCCCCATCAGTCCTTCCATTCATTTGTGTAAACCTGGTCTTGCCCTTTGCCTCTAAAGCTGTGATCTTAGTACTCTTGATGCAGGAGGAGTATAAGTTCAAGGTCATCCTTGGCTGCATAGCAAGTTTGAAGCCAGCCTGGGCTACCTGAGACCCTGTCTCAAAAACAAAACAAAGGGGCTGGAAAGAAGGCTCAGTAGTTAAGAGCACTGGAAGCTCTTGTGGAGGACTCAGGTTCAGCTTCCAGTACCAACGTAGCAGCTCACAGCTGTTCGTAACTCCAGTTTCAGGGTGATCCAACACACTCTTCTTTCCTTTGAGGGTACCAGGCTAACACTCATATATATACATCAAATAAAAATTAATACACCAAAATTACAGCACTGAGGGCTGTGGTCTTCTTGTAGCTCACTCACACAGCTGCTGAGGGCTGCTTGTGTCCTTGTACCAACGTAGCAGCTGGCTTCCCCTAAGCAAGCTACCAGAAAGAGGGCAAGGAGGAGGCTTTTTATGCTGGGTCTGCTGTAAGCAGGTCGCTAGGTTCAGCCTACACTGAAGCAGAGAGAAATTAATTTCTACTCAGGAATAGACAATTATCAAAGAATTTGTGGACATATTTGAAAGCCACATGTCAAAGGTGAGATAAATTTCCTTCCCCGGCCAATAGATCAAAACAGCTTCAAGGAGCCAGGTATGGAGGCTCATGCCTGAAACCCAAGCACTTGGGGGCAGATCTCTGCAAGTTTATAGTAGATTGGTCTACATAGGAAGTTCTAGGCCAGTCAGGGGTCAGGGCTACATAAAGACCCTGTGTGAGAAAAAAAATGCTGGTGAGATGGACAGTGGGTAAAGGCATTTGCTTCCAAATGGAATGAATGGACCTGAGTTCCAACCCTGGGATCCATGTGTGGAAGGAGAGAACCAACTTCTCCCAGGTTGTCCTCTGACCTCTACATGTGTGTCATGGTGCCTGTGCTTCTAAACACACACACACACACACACACACACACACACACACACACACCCCAAACAGATAAAGAAATAAATGTAACAAAAATCTTCAGGGGCTCAAGAGAAGACTCAGTGGTTAAGAGCACTGGCTGACTGTTCTTGCAGAGGACCTAGGTTTGACTATATATATATATATTTAAATATATATTAATATATATTAAATATATAAAATATATTTACATGAATATATGTACATTCATATATATTCATGTATATATGAATATATATTCATGTAAATAAAAGAAATTTAATCTTTAAAATTAAGTTTATTTATTTATTTATTTTGTCTTTTTGAGACAGGGTCTCCCTTTAGTCCTAGCTGGCGTGGAGCTTGCTATGTAGACCAGGCTGACCTTGAACTCACAGAGATTCACCTGCCTCTGACTCCCAAGTGCTGGGATTAAAGGCATGTACCACCATGCCTGGCATAAAATGGTTCTTGGCCACCACGTGGGTGCTGGGATTTGAATTCAGGTCCTCTGCAAGAGCACTCAGTGCTCTCAACTGCTGTGCCATCTCTCCAGCCCCTAAAATTAACTTTAAAATGTCTTCAAGGACAGATACAAAATGGCAGAACAAAACAAAACAAAACAAAACAAAACAAAACAGAAAAAGCCCTCAGATCCTCCCCAGGCCTGCTCTCCTATTACAGCCTTTTCCTTTTTCCTCCTGGCCCATGGTTCAGGCTCTTTGTAGCTCACAGGGACACTGTCTCATCCAGAGCAGAGCTGAAGCACTCTAACACTGACACACTGTGGAGCCACATGTGTGGTTCTAAAAGGTTTGGTGAAGGTTTCAAGGACTCCCTTACCTTTAAAAACAACCCAGACCGGACTGTAATAATGTTGCATGCATAAGCTAGTCACTAGTGCACAGTTGGAGTACCATCTACTTGGAGGAAGCAGAGGAAGGAGGATCAGTTAGATCCAGGAGTTCAAGACCACCCTGGGCAGCATGAGATCCCCATCTCAGAAAACAAAAGAAACCAAAACGAGCACAAGAACAAATCAATAATGTTTCAAATAGAGGTCTTTTTCACTGATTAGTCAGAGGAAATGAAGCCCCGGCAGCTTAAGTGATGTGCAGAGTCATGTTTGGCTGATCCCTGATGCTTTATTAAATTTCAGTCCATTGATTTATTTGATTTCCATTCAACATGAGCAGTTTCCCCCCAAGATGTATTCCCAAGAGGGTTCCTTGGATTAAGAAAGAACACAACACATTTTACTGATCAAATGTAGTTATTTTTCCAGCTTTTTACTGACTTCTTGGTGTTGATTTATTATTATTATTATTATTATTATTATTATTATTATTATTTGGTCTTTTTGAGACAGGGCCTCCCTTTAGTCCTAGCTGGCCTGGAGTTCGCTATGTAGACCAGGCTGGCTTTGAACTCACAGAGATCCTCCTGCCTTTGCCTCCCGAGTGCCTGGATTAAAGGCATGCACCACCATGCCCAGCTTTTATTTTGTTTTTAAAAGAGATTCCCGCCGAGCATGGTGGCTCACACCTTTAATCCAGGCACTCGGGAGGCAGAGGCAGGAGGATCTTTGTGAGTTCAAGGCCAGCCTGGTCTACAGAGTGAGTTCCAGGACAGCTGGGACTACAGGGAGACCCTGTCTCAAAAAAGACCAAAAAAAAAAAAGAGATTCCCACACCCATATGGTGGTTAATAGCTATCAGTAATTCCAGTTCCAGGAGATCTGATGCCTTCTTCTGACCTCTGTGGCAGTACATGCTGACAGGGGTGCACTCATATACAGGTAGGCAATGCACTCATACACATTAAATTTTAAAATAATAAATACAATTTTAAAAAGGGAGAGAGGTTCTGGAAGCTGGAGAGATGGCTTAGGGGTTAAGACTACTTGTTGCTTTTGCAAGGGATCCAGGTTCAGTTCCCAGCCTGTAACTCTAGTTCCAGGGGATCTGATGAGTTTCCAGAAGTCATTAAAGGAAAGAAAGGAACCTGGTAGATTTCCAAAGAAGCCACAAAGAGGAGACCACGTGCCTTGCTCACTTCAGTGAAGAACAGTCACTTCAAGACCTCCTGCCTTTAAATTCTTTTTCAATTATTCATTGTCTGTATGAGTGTTTTGCCTGCCTGTATATAAGCACACCATGTGTGCAGTGCCCTCAGAAGTGTCAGATCCCTGGAGCCGGAGTTACCGTGAGCTGCCGTGTGAATGCTGGGAACTGAACCCAGGTCCTCTGGAAGAGCAACCAGTGCTCTTAACCACTGGGCCATCTCATCCAGCACCCCTTTTTTAATTCTTAAAAATGACATTATTTGCGTGTGTACGCTTGTGTGGGCGTATGTGGGGTGGGGGTCCCATGGCAACTGTGGAGTCAGAGGATAACTTGCTGGAGTCCGTTCTCTCCCTCTACCTTGTGGGAATGAACAGAGGTCATCAAGCTTGACAGCAAGCACCTTTACCTGACAAGCCTAAGCAGGGGAGCGACGCAGATGGTATTCCTAGAGCTAACTTATTCCCATTACAAATCCTTCATCTTAAGTAAGCCCTGAGGTGGTTCACTGATAACACGGATATCTTCTCTAAGCTGTTGTAAGTGCGTGCCCTGGGCTTTTCCAGTAGGATAATGCATGCCATCATAGCATCTCTGAGTGGGGTAGAGGTGGGGGCTGCTCTCCTGGCAATGTGCTCACTGTTAATTTTCCACAAGCACTGTCCCCACCTGTTCTGAGATGCCACGAGGCCCCCAGGACAGAGGCCATTTGGCAGACCCACCCCATAAACTCACACCTTGGAGGAACACCAGTGGCCCCGCATGTCTGTTGCCTTCCCAGCCCCAGCTGGTTCCCAAGGTGACCAAAGGGTCCAGGAAGTGGACAGGCAGCATTTCTGGGACTGGAAAAGCACCTGGCTCTGTCTTTCAAAGCCATTTATGCTATTGGTATTTTGCCTCAAGGACTTAGCTAAATCCTTAGGGCAGTTCCAGGTCAGATAAGCAAAGACTTTTCTTCCTTTGATCCTGCAGAAGCCTGGTGGAAAGGCCCTGTCACAAGCAAAAGGCTCCCACGCATTGCCTTCTCTCTGATTTGTGCTTTCCTTTGGGAGAAGGTCTCTCTGTGCTACTCAGGCTAGCCTTCCATCACAGTCCCTCTGATTCTGCCTCCCAAATAATGCTGTGATTATAGCTATATACCACCATGCCTAACCACTAGCTCTTTTTTTTTTTGCATTTATCGTGTGTGTGTGTGTGTGTGTGTGTGTGTGTGTGTGTGTATAAGTCAGAGGACAACTTACAGGAGTGATTTTTAATTTGCTTCTTTTTCTGCCTCTGCCTCCCGAGTGCTAGGATTAAAGGCGTGTGCCACCACGCCCGGCTCATTTTTTCTATTTTTTTAAGACTTATTTATTTTTATTGTATGTGTTTAAGTGTCTAGCTTGCATATACGTATACCTGTGACTGCACCTTGTGCTTGCAGTGACCACAGAGGCCAGAAGAGGCTTGTCAGGTAAAGGTGCTTGCTGTCAAGCTTGATGACCTCTGTTCATTCCCACAAGGTGGAGGGAGACAACCAACTCCAGCAAATTATCCTCTGACTCCACAGTTGCCATGGGACTCCCACCCCACATACGCCCACACAATCTGACACCCTCTTCTGACCTCCGCGGCATTGCACAACATGGGTGCACAGACCTACATGCAGACAGTACATTCATACACATACAAAAATAAATAAAATTAAAAAAAAAATAGAAAAAGCATTCCAGAAACCGGTGAATCAGACGCCCGTGAGAGGGTTGGGAGTGGCCCTCAGTGAGATCTGAAGCTTCCTACTGGCAGTTGGGAACTCAAGACTCAGAAGCAAGGAGCCAGGATGAAACACAACTCTGGGGTGCAAGTGGAGCCGCCAAAACAGTGTTTGACAGTCGTCAGTCATCGATGGCTCCAGCAACTACTGTCTATCCTGACTTACCCATGGCAGCGGTGGGTGCAAAGGCGATCAAATGTCGCTTCAGTAATGAGAAATTGTTTCAAACTCCTGGGCACAGCCTGTCCTATGGTGCCCTTCTGAATGATGGATGACCATCTGCTTCCCACCGACTGCTTTGTCAGAAGAGGGAAGGGGCCCACGGACCTCAGTGGGAATATGCTTTGGTGGTCTTGGCACTCCCGGTTCCTTCCAGGTTTGACCACCATTTCCTGATTGATCTTTATTCTACACTTAATTGGCAGACACACAATAAGCCAATCAGGGCCTGTCTGGGTCTCTACTACAGGGTCATTACTCCCTTGTAAGTAGTCATCCTTGTTCCCCTCTTACTTCTTCTTTTTTTTTTTTTTCCTTCGGTCTTTTTGAGACCAGGATCTCCCTGCAGCCCCAGCTGGTCCTGGAACGCTCTCTGTTAGACCAGGCTGCCCTTGAACTCACAGAGATCCTCTTGCCTCTGCCTCCCAAGTGCTAGGATTAAAGGCATGCGCCACCATGCCCGGATTTTATTATTTTTATGTACATATATGAGTGTATTGCCTGCATGATATAAGTGTCCCATGTTGTGCAGTGTCCATAGAGGTTAGAAAAGGGTATCAGATCCCTTGGAACTCAGAGTATGGATGATTATTAGCCTACCAATGTGGGTGCTGGGACCCTGAACCCAGGTCCTCTTACAAGAGCAGCCAGTTTTCTTAACTGCTGAGCCTAGAATTCGCTATGTAGATCTCACAGTGATCTCTGCCTCCTGAGTGCTGGAATGCCCACTTCATTTTTGCAGTAAGCAAGGTAATAATTCGGCTGGAGATAGAATTAGCTATCTCACCAGTGGAGAAGTTTGTCTCCTGAAGGTGTCCATAACTTGGATGGCTCTATGGTTTGAACATGGCTAATGTCTCCAAAGACTCGTGAGTGAAAGACCTGGTCTCCAGCTGGTGCTATCAGGAGGTGGCAGAGCCATTATGAGGTGGGGCCCAGTAAAAGCCTCGGGTCATGGCAAGGCTCGCCCTCCCTGGGGGCCCAGGACCCTGAGCTCTCATTCTTCCTTTTTCCCTATAAATCATATATATATATATATAATATATATATTATACTATATATATATATTATTGTTATTAAACTTTTTCATACATCATTTCTCAGTCCACTTTAGACTCATTTCCCTCTCCATGCCCCCCACCCCACCTGAGTTTATGCATTCTGCCGTACATGTCTTACATTTTTTTCTGAGTCTTTCCAAAGTTTTTTCAAAGCAGAGGATGATTGTTTTGGGGAGAACGTCACTGTTTCAGTCAGTCATTTGTCCCAGGTCTCTTTCTATCTTCTCTTCTTTGCTTTCTGGCTCATTACGCAGCTTGCTCTGCCACACACTCCAATCATGATGGTCCTCTCTAGAGGCAGGAAACAACAGGCCACTCAGTCTTCTAGTAGAACTCACAGAACTATGAGCCAAAATACCCTGTCTTTATGTTATTTGCCATAGGAATCTGTTACAGTGATGAAAGGCAGAGTAATAATGAGGGGGAGAGGCAGAAAAATAAAGGAACTCTGTCCCTTTTCCATCAGTGGGAAAGGGTGGGACCCTGGTCATCCAGTGACCCTAGCTTCTAGCCTGGGAAGGTAGAAACCATATGAAGCAAGGAGCCAGGTAAGTTGGGGGCTAGAGAGATAGCTCAGCAGTTAGGAGCACTGACTGGTCTTGCAGAGGACCCGAGTTTGATTCCCAGCACCCACATGGTGGCTGACAACTGTCTGTATCTCCAGCTCTAGGGGATCCCACATCCTCTTCTGACTTCCATGGGCATTGTATGACAGGGGTGTACTTATACAAATGCAGGCAATACACGTATACACTAAAATAAAAATAATGTAAAAAAAGATGAAAGTAAGTGGGCTGGGGATGTAGCTCAGTTAGTGCAGTGCTTGCCTAGCATGCTTGACACCTTAGGTTTGAGTCCCCAGTCCTGTATAACTGGGGCATGGTAGTTCATGCCTATAACCAACACTTGGGAGGTGGAGTCAGGAAGATCAGGAGTTCAAGGTCATCCTCAGCTTCATATCAAGTTTGAGGCCAGCCTGGGATAAATGAGACCCTTTCTCAAACCAACCACCCAATCAATACTCCCTCTTAACCCCAAATAACAAAAACAGCAATAGCCTTCAATACATAAAATATCAGATTTGCCTTTGGCTGATCATTTAAATTACTGAGTTGAGTCTTGGCAGGGTCACCATTGGGAACTAAGGGGAATAATCATAGGTCCATAGACTGTTTTTTGGTCTTTTTGAGCCTGGGTCTTCCTGTAGCCCCAGCTGGCCTGGAACTTGATATTTTGACCAGGCTGGCCTTGGAATCAGAGATCCTCCTGCTTCTGCCTCCTGAGGGCTGGGATTAAAGGCATGTACCATTGGTTTTGATGACAAGACTCACCTGTGCTTATTTAACATGATGTAGACAGAACATATTCTGTTGGGTCTTCATTTCTTTTGCAGAGGCATTGTAGTTTCTTGGTATTGTCACCAACTAGACCTGCCTGGAGATGGTCTCTGCACTGGAACACTGTAGGAGTTACCCCAAAACTGTGATTCAATGCCAGGGCTCAGTGCTATGGCTCAAGGTTGTTGTCTTTTGGGACATGCCTTCTGGGGGAGAAGCTTACAGGTCTCCACAGTCAGTTGTGGTTGGTCCTGGATGTCACTGAGCTGTCCACCCAAAGATGTGATGGAATCATTAGTGTAAATGAGTTCTTGTAACTGCTCGGGCAAATGATTTTGACCCCAGAGAAGCAGTGTATGACTGTCCTCTCTCTGGGCAAAGACACAAATTCACAGCGGGAAGGCAAGTGAAGGAGGAAGAGAGGGGCTTGGTTGTCCTAGGAGTGTCTGACAATGACCTCTCCAGTGTCACTGAAGCCTGACTGAGCCCATGAGATTAGCACTAAGTGCTTCCATTTAAACTATTCTGGGCAACAGCTTCTATTTCTGTGCCAGTTTACATCTTTCTTTACAAAGTCACAGAATGATGGAGCAGCTGAAGGAGGCTTAGCAATGATCTGCAGCTGTGAACAAGTCCCTCAGATCATGGACATAGAATTGGATGAGCTCTACAGATCCCCACTTGAAGGGGCTATATGTTCCTCAGCTTCTGCACCTTCTCCCCAGGGTGTGGCACAGACATCAAAGCTCTACTTCTTGGTTTTTGCTGTGAGCCACTTCCCTTAATCAGGCTGAAGAAATGCTGGGCTTCCTATACATGGAGCACAGAATGTGGTCCCAGCCTTGGCCAAGAAGATGAGAAGAGATGTCTGTGGGGAGCAGTGGGGATGGCATGGGGGAGGACTCTACCTGCTTTGAATTGTAGGTTCTAGGAGTCGTACAACCATAATAGAAAAACAAGAGAAACCGGCATTGCAACTGTCTCCTTGAAGGGCAGATGCCATGTGTCCTATATTTAAGCAGGTGTAAACTGGGCTTTTCTGGTAGTTGAAAGAAGTTCAAATAACAGGTAGGTTCTTGGAAGGCCAGGCTGGCGTCTTCTAAGAGTTCATAGAGCCATTAAGGAAGACTAACTAGTCTTCTGTCTTCTCTGGCCTTCAGCTTCCTCTCATGAGTGGTCATCATTGACAAGGTGAGGGGAGGCATGCTTGATGTCAAGCCAAGATGGACTGTCTCGTACTTTTCTGGGAGGAAGGACCTGTGTGAACTGCTGACTTCCTGTATCGGGAATGTGTGTTTTCCTCTGCACTGAAATATTCCTTCTTGGAGGGAGGCCCATAAATCAGGAAATAATAGATGCTCATGGAAGTTTCAATATTCACAAAGACGTCCCCCACCCCTCAGTGTTGTAAGCTGGCTGCAAGTTGTGCCTGGAGCACCAGGGACACTGTTTTGTCAGTTGTCACCTGTGCTGGGCTTTGTGGTGATGCAGTCGTCTTTGAGTCTCCCATGCTTATAAGTAGCCCCTTACACATACTACTTGTAGGCCACTCCCTGGCCCAATTAGTAAGCCACATTGCTGAGGATTAAAGGCGTGCACCACCATGCTCGGCTGGTTGACTTTTTCAGTGATTAGATATGCTCTGATGCTCTCTGTGCTGATTGGTAGATGCTTCCTTTGTACCCTGTACTGGAAAATAAAGTTTTGAGTTTCACCCTCTGATACTCTCCTGAATTGATTTTGGCTCCGTCGTCTTTACCCTTGGTAGAGAGGGTACCAAAGACTGGTTGACTGAAGCCCAACTATTTGTGATGGCTAATCCTGGGTGTCAACTTGACTGGATCTGGGATTAACTAAAATGAGAGAAATTTTGGATTGGATTGTTTGAATCCAATTGTTTGAAGTTGGAAGACCCACCCTAAATTTGGGCATTACCTTCTGATGGCAGTTGGTACAAAAGCCCATGAAGAGAGCTTTTGCTTTTTTGCTGCTTGCCTTTTCTCTCACTGGTGAATTTGTCTTGCTGCTTTGACCAACTCCTTGGATTCCTTGGATTCCAACATAGACCGAAGACTAGTAGCTCTCCTGGAATCCATCAGGCCTTCAGTGTCATATTGGGACTACTGAGATATCCAACCTTGTGGACTGAGCAACTACAGGATTCTCAGCCTCTCATGTGGTGCAGCCAGTTTCAGACTATTTGGACTCTTGTGAGCCAATCTAATAAATCCATATATATATTCATTCTGTTTCTTTAGAGAACCTTGACTAATACACTACTATAAGTAACCCCAATAAGTTCACTCACTGGTCCACTGTGCTAGGTTTGGGTGGAGTTGTTTTTTGGTCTATTGATGGTGTTCAATCATGGACATTTGTTCACACCTACCAGGAAAAGTCACTTAACAGGGGGTGTGATAGTTCATCTCAATTGTCAACTTGATGTGATCAGAATCATCTGGAAGACAGGCCTCTAAGTATGCCTGTGGGGATCATCCTGACAGGTTAATTAAGGTGGGAAGACCTGTCCACAATAGGTGGCAACATTTCCTGGGCTGGGATCCTGACTGAACTGTATAAAAAGGAGAGTGAGCTGAGCACAGCCATTCATTTCTCTCTCCTTCCTGAATTCAGATGCCCTGAGGAACTGTACCTTGAACTGTGAGACAAAGCAAACCCTTTCTGGGCCTAGAGACGGTTCAGTGGTTAAGAGCACTTGCTGCCTTTCCAGAGGACCCAGGTTCCCAGCTCCCACATGGGACAGCTCCAAACTGCCTATAACTCTTAGCTCCAGGGGATCTGATGCCCTCTTCTGGCCTCTGAAGGCACTCACATATATGTGTCACCTATACACAGGCACACATACCTGTGAATAAAAAAAAAATAAGCCAAGTATGGTGGTACATACCTTTAATCTCCACATAATGAGACCTCCTCCCCTATCTATGAATACATTAACAACAACAAAACTCCCAAACAAACCCCGTGTCTGCCTAGTACTTGATAGGAATTCCAGAAACATAATTTTAAAGGGTTTTGTTTCTCTGAACAAAGAGCCCACACTATGGAGCCAGGGGGTGATCATGAGTGAGGTGCTGGTGGTTAGTGGGGTGCTGGTGTTTGGTGGGGTGCTGATGGTTAGTGGGGTGTGGTGCTTAGAAGCAGGCATCAGCCCAGTCCCTCCTTAAATTTTTAATCTGGGGTTTTGCTGATGGTGTTTTTGAAACAGGGTCTCAATGTATAGACCACCCTGGCCTTGAACTCACTCTGTAGACCAGCCTGGCTTTGAATCACAGAGATCTTACTGCCTCTGCCTCCTAAATGCTGGGATTGTTAAAGGCATGCATCACCACAATTGGCCTTGTCGAAGTGTTTTGTCACAGCAAGGGGAAAAGTAACTAAGACGGGAGTAAAAAGTAAGAAATAGCACTTTGGGAAATACACGTTCTCCACCAACTCCTCAGTTCTAACCTGTTACTCTTTGAGCCTCAACTTCCAAATCTGCCAGCTTCCTATTTGCCAAGAGGCACTGCCCAAGAGTGCAGATGTACATCCTTGCAGGAACATAGTCTTTCTGAATCTTCAGTGCTCAGAGGATGGTCCAGGAAGCCAAGGTGGCTGGTGCCTTCTTCACTTTAACCAAGAGAACTATGAGTAGAAGGAATGTCAAGGATGTTGTTGACCTGCCGCCAGGGAGGCAGCACTGGGCAGATGCCTGCTTCTAAGCATCCACCACCAGCACCCCACTAACCACCAGCACCCCACTAACCACCAGCACCCCACTAACCACCAGCACCCCACTAACCACCAGCACCCCACTAACCACCAGCACCCCACTAACCATCACCTGCTGGCTCCATAGCATGGGCTCTTGGTTCGGAGAAACAAAATCTTATGTTTCTGGAATTCCTATCAAGTACTAGGCAGACACAGAGATCACAACTCAAAGCTTCATAATTGGCTATAAACCAAAGTCACACTCTGGCTTATTCAAATCTAAAAAGCCCAGCTTGGTCCCTGTGTGAGTAGCACACAGCTAAAATTAGCCTGGCCATCTGCTGAGACAGCAGCTGGGCTATTCTGAGCCCCAGAGAGCCTGCCTGGAAGTGGGGCTGGGCTTAGCAGGGAAGTGCCAGAGAGGCCTGCTGCTTCGTGGTCAGGGGAAGAGCAGGGCCAGGGACAAGCCACACTGGGAGAAGCCAGCGACACGGCGGTTCACAGGACACTGGAAACACCCAGGGCTGTTTCTGGGTCCTCATCAACAGCTAGCTTCTTGCCTGGAACTTCCTGTTTGCATTCAGACACCAGCAGAACCTTTCTAGATTTCAGCAATCATGGCCCCAACTGTTGAGTGCTGGATATAGATCGGGAGCCATGCTGAGGACTCCACAGGGAACAGTGGACACGTTCTCAAGACAACTCTGACAGATGCCAGATTTGGGTGACAGAACCCACAGAACACCCATTTATGGAGTCAGTGAGAGAGGCCTGGCTGGGAGCTCTGGCTCAGATGACCAGGGTTCAAAGGCCTCTTCTGTGGATCAGGATCTCTATTTCTGCCTCTGAAGAGGAATGGTATCCCTTGGTTAAGAATCTATTCAACTGGGGCTGGAGAGATGGCTCAGAAGTTAAGAGCACTGGCTGCTTTTGCAGAGGACCCAGGTTGGGTTCCCAGCACCCACATGGTGACTGACTTACAACCCTCTCTAACTCTAGTTCCAGGGGATTGGACTCCCTCTTTTGGCCTCTTTGGGCATGGCATGGATGTGGTGGACTTACATACATGCAGGCAAAACACTCAACATAAATTTTTTTTTTTTGTCTTTTCAAGACAGGGTTTCCCTGTAGCCGTAGCTGTCTGGAACTCACTCTGTAGACTGGGCTGGCCTTGAACTCACAAAGATCCGCCTGCCTCTGCCTCCCAAGTGCTAGGAAGGCGTGCGCCACCATGCCCAGCTAAAATGTATTTTTTTTTTTTGATGTCTTAGAACTCCACTAGGCAGAATCCAGGTGATTACGTAGTACTTGTGCTCAGACAGCTTGCTCTTTGTATTTCAATTTGTCACCAGGGGTGGGGTGAGTATACTTGTTTAATCCCAGCACTCAGGAGGCAGAGGCAAGCAGATCTCTGTGAGATCAAGATCAGCCTGGTCTACATAGTGAGCTCCAGGCCAGCTGGGGCTACAGGAAAGACCCTATCTCAAAAAAACCCAAACCCCAAACCAATCTACAGCTAATGCCCCAGCTGGTTGCGTCAGTGTTCTCTCTCTAGTTGGCCACGAAACCTTAGCTGGTACTTACGCTTCCCTCTTTGATAGCCTAGCCCATACTCAATCTTTTTTTTTCTTTTGAGACAGGGTCTCCCTTTAGTCCTAGCTGGCCTGGAACTTGCTATGTAGACCAAGCTGGCCTTGAACGCAGAGATCCACCTGCTTTTGCCTCCTGAGTGCTGAGATTAAAGGTGTGCTACCATGGCCGGCTCTCTATACTCAATCTTTACAATTGTGTGTGTGTACACATGCCATGGTGTGCATGTGGAGGCTAGAGAACTGCCTGCAGGAGTCAGTTCCATCCTTCTACCATGTGGATCTTGAATTGGGCTGTCAGGTATGGTTTGACAAGCATCCTTACCCATGAGCCATCTCATGAGCTTTCATACCTGATTTTGACCTCAGCCACAACCTGAGCTGATTGAAATGACCCCAACCATCACTGCTGAAAGGTGGGAGCCCTCAGTAGTCCTGCTGCTGGTTTGGGTTGCTCTGCTCTTGTGGGCCTTTCCTATGGGGCACAGCAGTGATAAGAGGCACTGGTTTCTTCTGGGCAATGAGGACTAGCCAGTCCAGCCAGTCCATCTACCACCATAATGGTGGCTCCCCGGTGTTGGGAGGGTTAGCAGCCTTCTCACTCAGTGCAGTGGAAAGATCTGTGTGTTCAAACAGATCTTTCAAAAGTCCCTAAGTAGTAAGTGCAGTTCTTCCTGGCTCCCAGACCCACCCACCAGGAGTGGGAACAGTTGGGTCTCTGATCTAAACCACCCACGAAGGCTGAACTCTGTCCCTTCAGGGTGTTGTCGGGCAACTGCAGTTATGGATGACTCCACTTTTGAACTAGGGCCTTGCTGGGTGGTAGGATAAGTGGCAAAGCCAGCTAGTTCACAGGCCTAAGGCCACTGCTCAAACCGCCAAGCTAACAGTTTGATCAGAAGCAAAGCAAAGGCCACACAGTAGCTGGGCACTGAGGCCATGTGCTGCACAGGGTGTATACTTAGGTGCCACCAGGGGGCAGCCTTTCTACACAAGGACCATTATTTTCTTCTCTTTCAAAGTCTCAAAAAATCCATCTTCTTATAACCTAGCTTATCTGGTGTAGGCTAGGAGAGTTGCCATGAAGATCCCTTTAAGGTCACCATTCCTCCTGTCTGATCCCCCAGTGCTGGGACGACTGGTGCATATTGCCATGCCCAATTTTCTATGTGGGTGTTAGGTCCTTGTGCTTGTGTGGCAAAAACTTCACCTAATGAGCCTCAACTCATTGTTTCCCCAGGTTGCATAGGCTAGGCTTTACCTAGTGAACCTGCTGCTTGTCTTCATACTGAAGAGCATTATTACATCTGGCAAGAAAATCACTGTTGATGTGTCGACTCTAATAGCAGATACAGCTTTTGAAGGCTAAGAAATCACCTTCCAGAGGCTGCCACAACCAGGTGACTTTATTATCTTTTTAAGACAAGGTCTCCCTGTAGCCCTAGCTGTCCTGGAAATCACTATGAAGACCAGGCTGGCCTTGAACTCACAGAGATCCATCCTCCTGCCTCTGCCTCCCAAGTGCTGGGATTAAAGGCATGAGGCACCCTGCCTGGCTGACTTTAACTGAAAACTGTCTCATGGGATTGGAGAGATGGCTCAGCATTTAAGAGCACCCATTTGCTCTTGCAGAGGACCTGAGTTTAATTCTGTAACTTCAGTTTCAGGGGAATCTGGCGCCTCCTTCTGACTCTGCAGGCATTACATGACACGGGAGCACTTACACACATGCAGGTATTACACTCATACACATAAAAAACCAAAACTATTTCATGTAGCCCAGGCTGGCCTAAAACTATGTAGCTGAGGATGACCTTCAATTCCTGATTTTCCTCCCTTGGTCTTCCAGTGATTATAGGCACACATCGCCACGTCAAGCATCCGTGTACACTCTGATTCATTAGGACCCACGCCGCCCTTGGCTCTCATCTGGCCTAAATTCATTCCTAAAAGGGCCATGATGTTGATGCAAGGCCAAGTTCTAGGCAGATCACTCTGCAGCAGCTATGAAGAAGAGCTGTGGATGTCTGTTGAGGGCAGTGCTTTCATGTCCCAAAGAGGGCAACATCCAAGTGCAGTCAGAAATATCAACACAGAATCCCGATGGCCGACACACTGGGAGTGCACAGTGCCCCTCAGGACCTCTGTAAGCACAGCATGTGCTGTGTTGCAATAGCATGGTCTGAAACATGAGCTGAGGGGTTACTGCTGCCCACGTCCAGACACAGGAAGGAGGGCAGCACACCACGGAAGGCCAAGTGTGCCTCTCAGTGTGCAGAACTCTGGGTTCTGCGCAAACCTGACCTCCCTCCCCTTAAAAAAACACTCATTGATCCCAGGTTTGGCAGCTGTTCTCAAAGAGAGAAAAGCAGCAAGCGAACACTGCGTTGTAGTCTGGTAGATTCTTTCTAGAGTAAAATAGGAACTGTCAATTTGTCTTAGAAGTCAGTTTTGATTACAGGGACCCCATTAAGCAATCACTTCAAACTAAAAATACTTTGTTTAATCAGGTCCTGTGAGGTTAACTGCTCTTCTGTGCTGCTAAAAAGGTGACAAGTAGCTATGAGCTACTGAATGGCTGGCTTAAAAGACAGGCTCTTGGCTCTAAGGGGCTAGAGACTTACAGCAAGTTAGTTACCAGGAAAAAAAAAAAAAAAGGTAAGAACTTGACTGCCATCCAACAATACACTCTCACTCCCTTTCAGAAACCTCACCCTTCACTGTGGTTGGGTCCCTCAGTTTAGCTAGTCACACACCTGGCTTCTACAGGACATGACCACCACAGCCCACAAATGACACACAAAAAATACAATAAAGAACAGCCCCCAGCTAGAGGCTCTAAGGGGTTATATGGATGGGAGTCCTTCCAGCTGTGATCTCGGGCCTGTGCCTCCTGTTTCTGGTCTACAAGTCCCATTCCCCTTTTGTAAAAGTCCAGAAGGAGCCCTAACTTGCAGAGAAGTTGCAAATAACACTGTATCAGTATCAAATCCAGGGGCCTCTGGAGGTCCCATGGCTCCAGGACAGTATGACGAGTCCACCACAAACACTGCCAATCCGAACGGAGCCTTCCTATACTTTCTTTTTTTTTTCTTTTCGAGACAGGGTCTCCCTGTAGCCCCAGCTGTCCTGGAATTCACTCTGTAGACCAGGCTGGCCTTGAACTCACAAAGATCCGCCTGCCTCTGCCTCCCAAGTGCTAAGATTAAAGGCGTGCGTCACCACGCCCGGCCTCTTCCTATACTTTCTATTTGGTTTTCTGCCACTCGGATGGGCAAGACCCAGTTTGCAGACTGGCACCCTTGGGGTCCCACGCTTCCAGGTCCTTGTTCTGTGGACCTCACTGTGAAGACCATCCACACAATGCAGGAGTAGAGAGTCATTTGCATTTTAATTGAGGATGATTAGCCCTTGGGTGGCTATACTGCTGATTACAGATGGTTTCAATCTGGAAGACAAAACTACTCATGGATAAATCAGGAATTCCAAATGCAAAATCGAGCACACCAGGTATTCAGAGAGCTTCCTTGACTAAGTGCTTCAAAAGGAAGCACCCTCTACGGTTAGCCCCATGACCATCACTGAAAACCAAAGCAAAACAAAAGCCCCAAAAGACGAAGAAGGGAACAATAACAATGAGACAAAAAAAAAAAAAAAAAAAAAAAGAAAGAAAACCTACAGAGTATGAAATTACTTTTTATTTTCAGCTCAAAATAAACGCGTAACATTTTACGAAAATCAAAACTAAAGACAAACACTTAAAAAAAGGGAGGAAGCACACTCTTCCTTCCCTGGAGAGACCAGTAAGGCAGACTCTGTGACGTGGCTTGTTTTCTTCCTCAGGACTAGTCTAGGCAAACAAAACAAAAACCTCTCCCCAATTTTTTTCTCTACTGTCAGCTGTGCCTACCAGGGCTGTGCCTGGCAGCATAAAACCCCAACCCTCCCGGCCCCAAACGCAACATGGAAGAAGGAATTTGAAATGTTAGGAAACCTTTAACCTGTTTGTATAAAATCCTTCCTAAAGGGGATTCAGTGAGGGTAGCCCCTCTGCAGCATAGCTGAGGTTTTGCAGTGTATCCTGGGTGCACAAGCACCTTGAGGGGATTTATCCCCTTAGTCCCTGGGGTGATGGCTCACGTTTTACCACAGGGACGTTTTAAAATTGAATTTCAGTTTCAGCAGATACTTCAGATTCACCTGAGCAATGTCATAGACAATGTACCTGGGGAGGGAAAGTGAGTCAAGGAGCTAACGATTTGGAGTTCCCGTGACCCCTTCCCGGCACGCAATCCCTTGGGAATGGGAGAAGGCTGGTGCTGGGGGATTGGGCTTATCCACACAGTGCGGGAGTCAGATCTTTAAGTGGGCACAGATCATCCCAGGGGAAAGTTGCTACTATCCCAGCCTGCCCGTGACACAGGCACATGTATAAGATGGCACCGCTCCCGAATACACAGTGCAGTCATGAAAGGATACTCGTTATACAGCAGGCAGGTGTCGTTAACGCCTGACGGGATCCCAGTACCCAGTGGAACCTCTACACCCTCAAGAGTGATGCTGGCAGAAGGGTCAGGGGTGGTTTTGCCCAAACCTGCAAGACAAAAGATCAAGTGTTAGGTACGAGAAGGGATGTGAGGTCTGCTAAGTGTGTGTGCTCACTTTAAGCATACAGATCCTATTCTGTCCTTTAGATGCAAACGTGCTACCCACTTAGCAATACCAGAGGCCACCTCCTTGCCAGCTGCAGCTGGTCAAAACCCCAGGGCAACAACCGTTCCTGGTGTCCTATAGAACTTCTACTATGGCATATGACATTAGGTGTAGCTGGAGAGTGACCAACTTTAATTTTAAATGAGCCCCTGGCTGGCTGACAGCTTTAAGAACCCAGTCTTGATGAAAGGCACAGCCCCTGATCCCCAAATCCACTGCGTATGTCTGGCTGGAGGGACAGTACCTTTGACACTGTGCTTGCCCTTGGGTAACTTGCTGATATGCGAGGCATGCTTAAGTTCATACCTATTCAAAAGAGAACAGTCTGAGAATTCACCCTCACAAATGGAACCTCCTTCCCTAGCTCTTGGACTCCTTAGAAACTGGAGAGGTTCTTTTTAAATACAGAGCCTACACTGACGGCCACTGCTTTGGGGCCACTTCCAAAGAAAGAGTGCATTTAAAGCTGGAGCCAGATGCTTGGAGGTTCCTGTCTAGTCTATCTCTGTCTGCCCTAGCCCACCAACTTGCTCTTTTGGTTAGAAATGACAGGATCAAATGGTTACCTGAACCAAGCTGAAGGAATCAGATCTTTGTGAAAAATTCAGAACTGAGATTGAGGGCTGTTTCCCCCCAGGTGGTCTCAGTGAGGGGTACGGGTGTCACAAGGGAACCATCCTGTAAGCAATTCCGCCTGTTTCCCTCTCCTCAGAAAGGAAAGATGTCCTGACACCCTATGCTCCTGTCCTCGTGTTTTTTCAGGCATTCCTTAACTTGTGTGGCTTTCTACTTACGAGCAACCGAGTCCTAACTTGAGAGCCCAATATTTGGTTGGGGGGTTTCCATAGTCAGTGCCTGGCTAAGAAGCCTCTCCTTCTTCAGCTAACCATTCTACCCATCAGTATACTCACATGTTTCCAAGGGCAACTTCTCCCAACAGAATTAGGCCAATGGGGTCTCCCTGAGACGTGTGGCAGTAGTTGGCGCTCTTGGACACCATGTCGGCAAAATAGATCCCTTTCCCAAACATGTAGCCTGTCTGGGGAGTTGGAAGAGAGACGGTTGAAAACCTTTAAAAGGAAGTCAGGCAGGCTCTTTCCAGTCAGTGCCCTCCGGAGCCACCACATAGGTAAGCCCTGCAACCATCATCTCCAAGGGGAAGCTTCTCTGTCAAAAGCCGGTTTTGCCCGAGGGGCTGTAAGAAGTCACCTAACAGCTCTGGATCCCGCTTTCTCTCAACTGGGAACAGAGGCTCCTGAGTCTAACGTGAAGATTAAATGCTCACTGCTTGGACCAGGGCCAAGCACATGAACGTATCCAACAAAATCCAGCTACTACTAGTGTCTGCTGAAAGGAAGCATGAGACCTAGGAACTGAGCCAGCGTCCAGCCACATACCAGCACAGATGAGTCACTTAAACCTTTTTACTTTCCTCAGTCTCTACAGAGTGTGGGGCTTGGATGGCCACCTCAAAGGGCCTATCCAGCTGGTCCTTTCTATAACCCAGCAGGTGATCCTATCCACTTTATGGATGCTGTAAGATGTGGGAGAAGCAGAGGAATGTTTCGGCTCCACGTGGCCCCGTGTCCAAAGCCTGTTTATGTTAACATGCCCAATTAGCCTAGACATGGTTGTTTCACAAACTGTCTCAAACATGTGCAGCTATATTATCAATAGGTTTGGCTCCAGGATTGGAGCTGGAGCTGGAACTGGAACTGGAGAAAGGATGCCTGACTAACTCTACTATGCAGCCACAGCTGAGCCAACACCTCATCTACAAACAACGTCCAGTTCATGGGGCACATGCACTCTCGCCTAAGTACCCAGCTCTTAAGGAATAGTTTTTTTTTTTATGTGTATGAATGTACCGTCTGCATGCAGGTTTGTGCACCTGTGTCGTGCAATGCTGCAGAGGTCAGAAGAGGGCATCGGATTCCCCTGGAACCGGAGTCAAAGACGGCTCTCAGCCACCGTGTGGGTGCTGGGGATCGAACCCAGGTCCTTTGCAAGAGCAGTCAGCGCTCTTAACCGCTAGGCCATCTCTCCAGCCCCATGAATAGACTTCTTTAGGGGCAAGTACTCCTGTATCTCTCTTCTTATACCTCCAGAGTCAAGTACTTACCACAGGTGCTTCAGGCGGGGCTATCCGCAGACCCTGGGACAAAATGCCGGCGAAGTTGGTGGTCCTGGACCCGTGCCACAGCAACCTCCGGTTGTGAAGCTGCCTGAAGGGTTTGTAGCGCTGGCTTTCTCCCTCACGCTCTATCTTGAAGATCTGGGCAGATCATTAACAAAGGGGAGACAGAAACAGCGCTCATCATCACTCTGATTAACTGGAAGAGCTGACTGGACACAGGGGCTAGTGATACTGACCACCAGAAAACCAGAGCTTTGTTGCAGCAGTTTGGAGGTTTTCCCCAGGCTCTGGACCCAATCCATACAACCCAAGGACTCACTCATGAAGGACTCGCCATTAAAAAAAATTGTAAGTACTGTGGGGCATTAAGGCCGGCCTGGTCTTCATAGAGAGCTCCAGGCCAGCTGGGGCTAAAGGGAGACTCTATCTCAAAAAGACCAAACCAAACCTACTAATGTGCAGTAGATATGCACCTCAGGAACTTTTTCTTTGAGATAAGGTCTTACTAAGTAAGCAGCCTATGCTGACCTGGTTTGAGGAACTTCATTATGACTTTTTTTTTTTCTATTTTTTTGAGACAGGGTTTTATTGTGTAGCCCTGATTGGCCTTAACTCCCTATGTAGATTAGGCTGGCATTGAATTCACTGAGATCCACCTGCCTCTGCCTCCTGCCCAGCTTTTACATTGAACTTTTAAAAATTTATTTTATTCTTTTTGAGACAGGGTCTTCCTGTAACCCCAGCTGGCCTGGAACTCACTATATAGGCCAGCTGTATTGAATTTTTGATAATCATTTCTCATTCTACAACCAAGTCTGAGGATACTATAAAAAGCCACTGCCTGCCGGGCGTGGTGGCGCACACCTTTAATCCTAGCACTTGGGAGGCAGAGGCAGGCGGATCTTTGTGAAGTTCACGGCCAGCCTGGTCTACAGAGCGAGTTCCAGGACAGCTGGGGCTACAGGGAGACCCTGTCTCGAAAAGGCAAAAAAACAACAACAACAAAAAAACAATAATTAAGCTGGGTGTGGCGACACGCCTTTAATCCCAGCACTTGGGAGGCAGAGGCAGGTGGATCTGTGTGAGTTCAAGGCTAGCCCGGGCTAAAGGGCTAGTTCCAGGCCAGCTGGGGCTACAGGGAAACCCTGTCTCAACACCCCCCTCCAAAAAAAAAAAGAGCCATTGCCAAACTATATAAAATTACCCACTTCCTTGCTGGTAAGTCACTTCCTCTACCTATTTAAAGCAAACCGGGACACTCTTTCCTGGCTAGGCCCAGGGTGGGAGCTGGCAGGGGAAACATGGCAGGGTAGAAGGGGAGAAGGGTTCTTACGTCTATCACTTCCAGGTCATAGGCGTTGTGTGTGGTTGCATGAGTATTCTTAACATACTTCCTGATAACCTCAGCTTCTTCAGAGTCTTTGTCAACCACCTGGAAAACAGGGCATTTGGAATGAGGGCAGGGAGACCTGAGGAGGACTCCATGGAGGCAGTTAGTCCGACCACACACAACATCAGCAGACTGCGGACTATCTACCAGCAGGTCCTGGCCCCGGTCTCACCTGCCTGGATATCCCTTCTCTACTAGATTGCTAGAGAAGGACTCAGGCCCCTTTTTGTCTATGATTGAGGACATGAGTCAAACTAGAAACAGAAGAACACTGTCAGTGAACCAGAATCAGGAACGAGGCACTGGCTCTGGCCCAGCAGTTCAACTTACTGTGACAGAACTCGGGACGGGAGGAAAAAACATGTAAGTAAGTCCCTACTGTGACCCCGTCTGAGGGATGGAATCTTAGGAAGGTTCTTGCCACAGGGGTTTAAGGACAGGAATGAACACTCAGTCTCTCTTGACCGGGGGTCAAACCGGCTTAGCACATCCCCAACAATACGACGTCAATGTTATCCACAGTAAATAAATGGGAGTCTATATATGCAGGATGCTACAGATGTTCTCTTACGTTTTCAGAAAACATAGAAATTCTGGTCTTTCTTGCTGCTTCTTAAGAGCTCCTTCACCAAGAACCTACAGCTTTCTCATAGGGAAGGTTCATTTGGTGCCATGTCCTGCTTGTTAGGCAGGCAAGCACAGGGAACAATTAACAATCTGGGACTCCACTTTGGGCTATGCACACACCCCCTTTCTACACAGAACCCTCTCTAAACAATGCACCCAACGACCTGTTAACAACTTGGGAACAACCCCCCCCTCCCATCTACAGCTGCATGCACTCCAAACAATGGGATAAGTTTCTCCTCCCTATAATGATCATCAGATTTGGGCAGATTCTATTCAGCCATATTCTAGTTATATCAATCTGAAAGAGTACGAAGGTTGATCCAGCCTGAACTGGCTTGGGTACATGCTATGTAAGGCAAACCGTGTCCTCTAAGTAAACCTTTAGAGAATCTCCTATCTTATGCCTATGCATAATTGGGCATCCAAATGATAAAAGTCAGATGCATTATAGGAAGGGACAGGCACAGTGGGTAGTGGTCCAAGCCTGTCAATCAAAACAGATTACCCAAACTATGATACTTTTGCAAATCTGTGTGAGCTTTAATTTCAATTCCTTGAATAAGTGGCCAAGAAAGAACCTAGAAGCTGGCTGGGGAGTGGGGCCCAGCCCAGGAGGGGCAACTCCTGCTTACCGAAGCTGCTGACACTGAGCTCAGGGATGCATGTGCTTAAATAGGGGAAGAAAAGGACCGTAAACCTGGACCCACGAAAACGAGTCACATACCAGCCCGAGGCACTAGCTCAGAAGCTTTCCTTGCCAGGCAGTTGCAAGGACTACCACTGCCATCTGGATGTGAGAGGTCAGTTTCGTGGCTCAGCTGCATGGCTAAGGAGCTCTGAAAGCCCTCGTGCACACATTTATTTGGGTTGGGGCCACTGCTCTTGGGTGAGCTGCTGAATACTTGGGAAGGAATGGGCCTCTCACCTTAATGTCAGTTTTGAGCTTTTCGTAGTTGACATCGATGGGGTCCTTACTGCTGTCATCAGACCCACCCCTGAGAAGACTGTAGGCCACTTCAATGTCCAGGAGGTTGTCCAGCATTTCCACTTTGGCCTGGGGGAAAAAAAAGTCCCGGAGCTAACTCCTTGGGGAGAGAGACAGACTAACGTGCTTCTGGGCAGAAGCTCTGCATGGATATGACATCTTACACAGTAAGGGAGCTGGTCAGCCTGTCATCAGCTCTCACTTACAGTGGACACTCACAGACATTCCCTAGAGTGCTAATGAGGTGAGAGGCAGATAAGAGAACTCATATAAGGCTGACAGGCAGGGAAATGGCCATCACTAAAGATGCCATAGGCTGACCTCAGCCAGGAATTCTTGGGGGCCCTTATGTCAAGACAGTGGAAGGGTCTCCTTGGCCAGTGGTAATTTCCCAGACTGACTCAGTAGAGCAAAAGGCAGTTGATCCTACTCTTAGAAAACAGGTGGGATGGGGGCAGTCCCAGGAGCAAGACCCAAGCCCTAGCCCAACAGCCCACCTGCACACTGCCTGCGTTATTCAGGAGTGGAGGCTTCTTCATTCCAAAGTCATGGGGAATCAGGGTGTAGAAGCGGTTGGAGAGGTCCAGGATCTGGGAGTCGCTGCTGCCCTGGGACACTGCCTAGAAGGGGGGAACAGAAGGAACCCAGGTCTGTAACATTTGGCTGCATGCTGAAGCAGGTAAACGGGTCACCAGAGAATCTTCCCACTGGAGTGGTGGAACTGACAGGAGCAGGACCTGGCCACGTAACAGCAGAGCTGGTCCACATAAACTATGTTATTTTAGGCCTCTATATGAAGTGTTATTGCAAAATCTATGCCCGGGGTCATGGCTACTGTTGTAAAATTCCTTTATTTTTATGTTTGAAAATTATTCACAATATTGGGGTGGGTACTCATGGCTATAAAAACCTCCAATAGGCCCACTCTGGGAAAGCCTGAACAATACCAGTAGGGGTAGGAGACAAGGAAAGAAGTCACTGTTCAGAATCAGTGGTACCTGGATTCTACAGCTCATTAGAGGGTCAGTTCTCCAGCACCAGCCCAGAGTCTACTATCCTGTCTTTTGTTCTTTTCACAAGAGGCTGCATCCACCCTCACATACAAGTGAAACCCTCTGGTCTCTTGAAGATGTCACTGGAAAGCCATGGGGGACTTTGGCAGATAATTAATGAAAATGAATGGAAGATGAAAATCTTTTTTTCCTGTTTGATGACTTTTCATGAGACAGACTGGCCTTGAACTCATGCTCCTCGTACCTCAGCCTCACAAGTGCTGGGATTACAGGCCTGTACATACTCATGCATGTGGAGGTCAAAGGGCAACTTTGTGGAGTTGGTTCTCTCCTTTCACCATTATACTGGATCTGGGAGACTGAACGCAAGTCTCCAGGCTTGCACAGTAAGTCTCACTGACCCTCAGTTACCTCTTGAGGATACACAAAATAAAATTCTCCAACAAGTTTAAAAAGAGCTCATTACATATTTGATGACTAAAAACATTATTTGTGTTATTTGTGTATTCTGTGACAATCTTTGGCCAGCAACAGGGACCTTCTGTAATGTATGCTGACCTGATAAACTCCAAGTCCTCATGTATTTTTACTGATACCATAAGGCTAAGTCCTTCCCTAAGAAATAAGCTGGCCTGCGGAGGCCCAGTAGTGAGGCCCTGAAGGTGCTCACTCACCTGCTGGACCTCGCTGAGGATGGAGTAGGCAGCCTGGATCTGTCTTCTGCTCAACTTCCCCAATGGCATCTTCTGAAGGTCAATCTGAGGAGACAAGGGACCTGAAGGCTCTGTGTTCTGCAGCATGCTAACAGGAACACTGGTCCCTCACAAGAGAGTCAATGACCCACCAGCAAAGAAGGTACAGGCTCCTTCCTTCACCATGTAGAGGTCAGGGCCTCTGTAGAAGAACACACACACACACACACACACACACAGAGCATTTGCAGCTAGGGTAAGCCAAGCTGTCTTCCCAACCCCATGTGCACAGCTCAGCACTTCTGAAGGAAGAGCAGGCACAATTCCCACAAATCCCACAGAATCAGAGCCCACTCACTGCTCAAGCTCCCACTGTAGTCTGTCTTATCTAGGGCCCTAGAGCCAAGGCCTAGCACAGCAGTACCAGACCATAAAGAAGAATAGCAAATTTCTAAGTGGTGCCAGGAGTGGTGGCACATGCCTTTAATCCCAGCACTGGGGAGGGAGAGGCAGGTGGATCTCTGGGAGTTCAAGGCCAGCCTGGTCTACATAGTGAGCTCCAGGCCAGCTGGGACTAAAAGGCGACCCTGCCTCAAAAAGACCAAAACAAAAAATGAAACAAAGTAAAAAACTAAACAATTAAATTTCTAAGTGGAAAATATTATATTCACACACACTTGGATTTATTCAAGTTAACCCTGTCCCTTTCTTTTTTGGTGTTTTTGAGACATGGTCTCCTTGTAGCCCCAGCTGTTTTGGAACTCACTATGTAGACCAGGTTGGCTTTGAACTTACAAGAGATCCACTTGCCTCCGCCTCCCAAGTGCTGGGATTACAGGCGTGAGCCACCACACCCAGCAACCCTGTCCGTTTCAAGTCAGTCAGCCCTGTACTTGGTCCCATACTGCTACCAAATCCCAACACCCCAAGAGCTACCTCTAAGAGAGGTCATGAGCGGAGGAGGCAGAAGTACCATAACCTGGGAGACAAATGCATCACACTCCATCAACAACCTCAAAACCAATAGCACCAACTGACCATGAGCTGAATGAAACCCCTGACACAGACCACCTTAGAAGTTGACTGTCTCAGGTACTTTGTTATGTGCTGCAGGGTAACCTTCACCAAACGACACCCATTCCCTTCTCTCAGTAAACTGCCCATGTTGCTCACTCAGCCCCTGAGCTGAGACATTTGTACGCCAGTGGAATCCACAGTGTCTGGAGACTATGATATGGGAGCTGCTCAGTTTCGAGAGCAGCCTGCATGGCTGGACAAGTAGGAGTGAGATTAAGGTCCCTCCTACCCCAACTGATGGGAAGACCTGAAGTGAGGTGAGAACATGGCCTGGCCTGGCCTGGCCTGGCCTGTGGTCCTTGTCCTGCATGCCCGTGCAGGAGCACCTCATGTATGTAAGGCAAGCACTTTACTGAGCTAGACCTGGCCAATTTTTCCTGAGAAACAGCTCTGACCTGAGTTTTATTGGTCAGAGCAGAGTCAGGAAAGCTCTCTCACAATAGGACAGTGGTGGCCATAGCAATTTTCCTTTTCTTTTTTTTTTTTAAATAAAATATATTTTTTTAATTTAAAATTTATTTCCGTATGTGTATGAATGTATTGTCTGCATGCAAGTCTGTGCACCCGTGACGTGCAACACCGCGGAGGTCAGAAGAGGGTGTCGGACTCCCCTGGAACTGGAGTTCTCCTGGAATTGGAGTTTCAGACGGCTCTCAGCCGCCATGTGGGTGCTGGGGATCGAACCTGGGTCCTCTGCAAGAGCGGTCGGCGCTCTTAACCGCTAGGCCATCTCTCCAGCCCTAATTTTCCTTTTCTATAAGTGAGTGAAATCTTGGACTTCCTATAGCACAGGCTAGCTGGTGTGTGTGGTCCCCAAAGAACCAGACCCACCCACATTACCACAGAAACAATATGGAGAAAAGCACAAGGTGACTGAGGCCCGGGGGCAGCCCTCCACATGCTTCACAGTGCACCAAATGACTTTTTTTTTTTTCTAAAAAGGACAGGGTCTCACTATGCAGCCCTGGTGGCCTGAAACTCACAGAGATCAGCATGCTTCTGCCTCCCGAGTGCTGGCATTAAAGGCATGCATCACCACACCTGGCAACACAGAATGGCTCTTGATCAGCAGGACACAGACAATGATGTGCAGCTGTCATTGCTTTTTAGAACAGAGAACAGCTACAGAACTTAGCAGCTCAGCACCTACCACCACACTCAGCAAACGAGCAGCTAGCTAAGTAGCCAGAGCACCTACCTCATACTCCACCAGGGCTTTCTTCATGCTTTCCACATCAAAGATCATCCCAACAAGCTCTTGCACTGGTTTTGGGAGCTTGGACTTGGAGCCAGGCTTTACCGTCAGCTTCTTCACTGCCTCTTCATCCTTCAGGATGGTTGAAAAAAACAACTCAGGAAGAGCCCAAATCAACGGGCCCAGCAGAGTGGTGGTACTATGAGGAGTTAGAGGGAGGTAACCGCCACAGGATACAGCCAGCAAAACAAGCCACGTGTTCATCAAAAGGCCGTGGACAGTGGTGGCCAGGAGGGTGTATACTGGGCAAAACAGTTCCTGTGTACTCCTAAGTCCTCCTGGCTGCTTTAGTGCAGATTCCAGCTGTAAGCTCAGAACCTGTCCCACCTTGCGCATACTGATGCCCTGTAGAAGCTGCTGTCCAGTGGCCACTCATGTGCAGCTGGGCTGCTGTAAAGGTGAACCTTGGACAGATAAGGCAGATTACAAATAAGACAATTCTTCCCTTTCCCTGAACCAAATTAACATAGGGCCAGTTGCAGGACCAAGGCAGTGTACAGTTCCCCTACATTCCTAAGAATCTCACTTAGTCAAGTTAGTAAGGAAAAAGAGGGGTATTTTCTCATTGATAGCTATCAGTTGGTATCAGTCATATTACAAAGAGAACATTCTGAACGTTAAATTTTAAGCCTCGTGGTTCTTTGTTTTCAAAATGCAGCTACTAAAAATATTCTATTACTTAGTTGGCTCACATTGTGCTGTGATGGGAAGTGGCGTACTTGGAGGAAGTGGGGGATGTGGTGGTGACACTGGGACACGAGGGAAAAAGGTGTGCTGACTGTCACACAGTATGTAAGGCAGGATACTAGTTTCATGATGGAAACAGGTCACTCAAGGTGAAACCAGCCAGATACACACATATGCCATAACTTTACTGTGGTTAATTCTGGATGGCTTTATTTTCTGTGCCTTTCTTAAAATTTTCTATGAGAAATATTAAATATGTAGTTCAGTAGAGAGTACTAAGTCAGACCAAGCCTTTCTTTCCACACCAAGCCCAAGGCTTCGACATTACACAAAGTCTTTTTTCTAGACCCCACAGACTTGGAATTAAACTCTGGATCCATTTATAAATTTCTTCCCTTGGGGCTAGAGAGATGGTTCAGGACTTAGAAGGCTTTGACACTTTTGCCCTACCTTAACTAAACAGTGACCATCTTGTGATAAAAATATCAACTAAGAGGGAACTGAATGCTGTTTAATACCAAATAGAGACACCTTCAAAAAACAGATTCCAATAACACTAGGACAGAAATCTATGCCCTAGCATAATTACTCTAATTATCCCGATGCCGCATCAGGTGACTTCTATGACAGCTTTCAGAGCAACTTCAAAACCATTTTTTCTGCCGGGAGTGGTGGCGCAAGCCTTTAATCCTAGCACTTGGGAGGCCGAGGCAGAGGTGGGTGGATCTCTGTGAGTTCAAGGCCAGCCTGGTCTACAAAGTGAGTTCCAGGCCAGCCAGAGCTACAGGGAGATCCTGTCTCAAAAAGACAAAATAAAACAAAACAAACACATTCTTTCCTTAAAGTCTCAAAGCTTCTATTGTTAGCAGGTGTGGTGATGCATATGTGTAATCCTTGCACTCAAGAGGCAGAGGTGTGAGTGTAAGGCCAGCTTGAGTTACATAACTAAGATTTCATTAAAAACAAAAAACAGGGCTGGAGAGAAGATGGCTCAGTGGTTAAGAGTGCTGACTGCTCTTGCAGAGGACCCGGGTTTGATTCCCAGCACCCACATGGCGGCTAAGAACCATCTTTAAGCTGGGCATGGTGGTGCATGCTTTTAATCCTAGCACTCAGGAGGCAGAGGCAGACCAATCTCTAGTTCAAGGCCATCCTGGTTTACAGGGAGACTCTGTCTCACCAAACAAACAACTTAAAAAAATAAAAACCAAAAACAGGGCTGGAGAGATGGCTCAGTGGTTAAGAACAGTGACTGCTCTTGCAGAGGACCAGGGTTTGATTCCCAGCACCCACATGGTGGCTAAGAACCGTTTTAGGCTGGGCATGGTGGCACATGCCTTTAATCCTAGCAATGGGGAGGCAGAGGCAGGCAGATCTGAGTTCAAAGCCAGCCTGGTCTACACAGCAAGCTCCAGGCCAGCTGGGACTAAAGGGAGACCCTGTCTCAAAAAGACCAAAACAAAACAACCCCCTCCCCCCCAAAAAACACAAGCCAGGCATGGTGGGTACGGATTTAATCTCATTGCTCAGGAGACAGAAGGTGGATCTCTATGAGTAACTTATTTATTTTTATTTTGTGTGTATGGAGTGTTACGCCTGCATGTTATGTAAGTGTACTCTGTATATGCCAGGCCCGTGGAGGCCAGAAGGTGCTGCATCCTCTGTAAATTAAATCTCATGGTGTATGGTATAGGTTTCTAAAACATTTTCCTACATCTACCGAGATGATTATGGGATCTCTGTTCTTCATTCATAGGGTTTAACAACCTACCTTCCATTTCTGGGATTTCTACTGCACTTGAGCTTGGTATACATATCTGCATGCATTGTTTTAGTTTTGCTACTCGAGGATTTTTACACTTATATAGAGAAATGTTGTTCCATGGTGGTTTTGTGATGTCCTTGGCCAACAATGCCTCATGTAATGAATTGGGAAATTTTCTATTTTTGGGGAAGAATCTCTCTAGAACTGGTATTAACTCTTCTTTAAACATTTGTTGGGGCTGGAAAGATGGCTCAGTGGTTAAGAGCACTGGCTGCTCTTGCAAAGGACTTGGGTTCAATTCCTGGCACCCACATGGTGGCTAACAACTCCAGTTCCAAGGGATCTGATGTCTTTTTCTGACCTCTGTGGGCAATGCATGACATGGGTGCACTTACATATATGCAGGCAATACACTCACGCACATATAATAAAAAATATTAAACAAAAAACATTTGTTACCATTCATGAATGATATAATCTGACCCACAATGTAGACTCAAGTGGTTCTTTCTTTTTAATAGAATAAACAGGTGCTCTAAGATAAGAACATTACGTTGGTGGTGCATGGCTTTAATCCCAGCACTTGGGAAGGCAGAAGCAGGTGGATCTCTGTGAGTTCCAGGACAGCTGGGGTCACAGCGAAATCCTCTCAAGAAGACCAAAATTAAAAAAGGAAAAAAAGAAAAAGAACATTACATGATTACCTGGCCATAGTCAATCTCCAGAGGATAGAACTTTTTGGGATACTTTGTGAAGTTTTTAGAGTGCCAAGCATTTCCGGTTTTCTCTTCATATAACTTCATGAAATGTTCAATGGCATCCTCCTTGGATGGCATCTGCTCCAGTTTGTTACTGCCAATCACTGTGCCTACGCGGCCCCAGGACCGGAAGATCCAGTACCTATGAGGGGGCAGGAAGGAGGCAGAGAACAAGGTGAGCTCCTGTTCTGTTCAGGTCCCAGTCAGTGACGATCAGTGCAAGCACTCCCAACCTCTCATTACTGATTCAGTGGTTCTGCAGATGGAACCCAAGGCCTTGTACATTCTAGGGAAGCATGTTACCACTGAGAGATGCCAAAGCAACGACCTTCATTTTAGTAACCAGCAAGAGTAAAATAGCATTAAAGATTAAGTTTGATGCTTAAATTTTCATCTGCTTGGGAATTTTAGTATGTGTACAATAAGACACCACCAGCCGGGCATGGTGGTGCACGCCTTTAATCCTAGCACTGGGGAGGCAGAGACAGGCGGATCTTTGTGAGTTCAAGGCCAGCCTGGTCTACAGAGCGAGTTCCAGGACAGCTGGGGCTACAGGGAGACCCTGACTCAAAAAGACAAAAAAAAAAAAAACAAAAACAAAACCCCAAAAAACAAACAAAAAAACCCCACCAATCCTGATTTTTTTTTTTTTCCTGAAGTGTTTTAAAAAAAAAAGCCAATCGGGAGATGTGAAGCTATACTGACAGCGAGCCCACAACAGACGGTCAGCAGCTTCCTCCTCCCCTCTGCTCTGCTCCGCTCCAAGGAAGACCTTAGACACTGTGGTTCTAGATGCAGTAGCCTGGCTTCTGCAGTGTGGCAGCCTGGCCCAGCTCACCTGCTCTCCTTGTCATCTTCCAGAAGCTGCAGCTTATAGTAGGAGTTGGTCCCTTTGACAATGTCCACCAGGCCAAGTGTGGCGCTGAACACCTTCCCACCTTTCTCCAGGACGTGCGCAGAGTGTTCCAGACCTGTCCCAGAGGCAAAGATGTAGTTTTCTCCCAGGAAGGGCTAGGGTTCAGGCAGAGGGGTCTGTGGGCCTATGGGGTCCCTAACTAGTTCCATGTTAGCACCACATTCAGACGTTTCCCACTGATACACATGCTTCCAGAGCAGAGGCTGGCAAGCAAAGGGTGTCCACTCGTCACTGGCCACTTTGCCACTGCATACACTTCCTAACCATCCAGGCGAACACCAGGCCCCCATTCTGCTCACTCACCAGAGTCAGGATCAACAGCTGCTCCTCCCTTGAGAGTTAATTTCATCCTCTTTTCAGACTTGTTGACACCTTGGGAGGGGACAGAGAAATACAAAGCTTAACACAGCAACAGCAGAAAAGATTCAAGAGGCATTTTTTTTTTTTTTTTTTTTTTTGGTCTTTTTCGAGACAGGGTATCACCTGTAGCCCCAGCTGTCCTGGAACTCAACTCTAGACCAGGCTGGCTTGAACTCCACAAAGATCTGCCTGCCTCTGCCTCCGAGTGCTAGGATTAAAGGCGTGCGCCACCACAGCCCGGCTTCAAGATTTTCACCAACACCGCACCCACACATCCTCCTGCCTCAAAGGGCTGCTGTTCTGTGCCGAGTGACACTGTGTTATGCGTGTGACAGACCATCTGTGCGGCGGCTGGCCTCACCTTCCTCCTTGACAGGGCCCTTGCTCTTCTTGGAGGATGCAGATGACTTCCCCTTGGGGGCCGTTACTTCAACAGCTTCTACCTTCACCTCGGCCCCCAGGAGGACAAGCTGTGGGTTGAGAGCAACTCCTGGAGGCTCTTAGTGGAGGCAGGTACATCCCGGAGGAAGTCTTCACATACAACTCGAACATTAGCTGCTTTTACTTCCTCCATCTTCTTACTCATCTTCTCTACCTCCTCTGCTCAAAATAGGAAAGAAACTAAACCGTAAGCTTAAACTAACCCCAGCTCCCGAGTTCCTACTAAGCTTAAACTAACCCCAGCTCCCGAGTTCCTACTAAGCTTAAACTAACCCCAGCTCCTGAGTTCCTACTAAGCTTAAACTAACCCCAACTCCTGAGTTCCTACTAAGCTTAAACTAACCCCAGCTCCCAGTTCCTACTAAGCTTAAACTAACCCCAGCTCCTGAGTTCCCACTAAGCTCAAGCTCTCACCCCAGGCAGTTTTTCTTCCCTTCCAAACCGGGTGCTCTGAATTTCTTCACCAACAATCATATTCCAGGGGTGCTAATTTCAAACTCTCAATGAGCTATCAGGAAGGAGGCAGGCCACAAATGGACCTTTAGAGACTTGTAACAGCCACTAGTACAATAACCTATCATGGAAAGGGGGATGGCTCAGTGGCACAGTTTAGCTAATGTGGGACCCTGGGCACCGTTAACAGCACTACTGAACAGACTAGGAACCCAGGAAACCTAGGAACCTGTAGTTTCAAGACCTTCTTGAGCTGTGAGTTTGTTTTGGCAGAGCACCTAGGGAGTGACATCCTGCAGCACAGTGAGCAGTAAGGAGAAGAGGAGCTGTGGGCCCTGGTTGGGAATATGAGCCACATGTGAGAATACAGTATAGAGCGGCAACATGGAATACAAATAGACTTTACCCTTCCTAAGACATCCATACAGTGGTGTGATGAAAGCTTGAACACCACCCATGTCACATAATTCCTCAAGGAACCCTCACATTTGCAAGAGAAGCAAATTCCATGGCAAATCCATCTTAAACTCACTTTTAGTGCTGATACACAGGGAAGCTTTGTTGGCTGATCCAGTCAACTTGCCCCCGAGCTTCTCAACCATGGCCTTCACTTCATCTTTGCTCTGGGAGAGTTTACCAAGTGTCAGGATCTTCATGTTAGACAGTGGCTTATCTGAAACAGGAGAACAGGTAGGTGTGTCAGGGGAGGTCTACTGGGCTACTTCCAGGATAAAGAGGAAGAAGGGCAACAAGCCAGCGGGCTCCTAGAAACAAACCACAGCAGCTTCGGGGCCTGGCCAGCCTCCGCACCCTCCTCCATCCTCTTCAGCAGGGGAGCAAAGGACGGGACGGCAACCCTGAAAACCCACACAGGTTCCTCAATGCAGAGAAGACCACGCAGGGCACAAGTTGCAGGATCCGGGTGGCTGGGGTCTACCCTGGGACTAGGTAAAGTTGCATTCTGGGAGACCGGAATGCGAGAAAGGGCAGGACATGAGCTCCTGACCCTCCATTACTCTCTCTTCCTCCCACCTCCTGAATAAGAACAAACTGTAGTGATTATCTGCAAATTAGAGTTGACAGTGACAGATGCTAGAAGCTTTGGTCACTATGATGGAACTGAACTAAGCGGTTCTAGGCAAAGGGTAGCGAGCTGACGCCATATGCCCAGCAGTGACTGGCACTACATGGACAGGCAGCTCCTGTGAGCTGCAGGCAGGAATGCAGCAGTGCTGACAGTGAGGCTGCAGTCATCGGTTGTGCTGCAGCCCCTGGGCCCAACCATCACAGGCTGTAACTTCACACATCCAAAGTGGGGAAGGTCTTTCCTGTCCTCTCTGGGACACAGCCACTAAGGACATTAACAGCGCTTCAGTGTGGCCATCACAGAGAACAAATGCACTGATTTGTGTGTGAACTGCAAGCAAGGAAAAAGCAGAGGAAGGACCTATCAAGGAAGTACCAGAAAATGGACCCCAACTGGCCACCACATGTGCTTGCAAACCTAAGTTTCAGGGACTTCAGATGACCACTGATTACCACCAGGGGTGGGAAACGCACTGCTGGTGTTGTGTTCAGATGTAGAACGTGTCCTTCTATCAGCAGACTCTGGGCTAGCCTTCATGGCAGAGTCCACGCATGTCTGAAGGAGTAGGCAGTATTTCTCCTTGCCAGCAAAGCCCACAGATATCACGGCTTCTGCTGACCTGGAGCCTGTCTCTTTCTGGTAAGATGAACAGGGGGAAAAGTGGGTCTGGAGACTGGGAACGAGCTCTGTGGTGCAGTGGGCGGCGTTTCTGGAACACACTCCAGAGTCCACAGGCCTCTCTAAGAGCCTTTTCCCAGCATCCCTGTTCCTCACTTCATGCCCCACTGCTGGGAAACTGAGGGAAGGGAAACAGCTGTGGCTAGCAGAGCAGTACAAACACACCCAGGATTCCCACTCATCACTCCACACCCTTGCATGATGGGACAAGCTGGTCTTTTCTGTGTTTTTGTTGTTGTTTTTGTTTTGGGATAGGGTTTCACCATGTAGCCCTAGCTAGCCTAGAACTCACAGAAATCTGCCTGCCTCTGCCCCCCAAGTGCTGGGATTAAAGGTGTGCACCATCAAGCCAGGCTCCAAGGTTAAGCCTAGCCCACAATCCTCCGTGGAATCGTTACCTGCTGGGGCAGAGGAGTTCATAGCTGTGGGTGCTGAGGCTGCAGAGAGTGGGGGGGCCACTGGCGCTGGGGCACTGGTCTCTGGAGGGAATATCCGGTCCTGTTTTTTGACCTTTAATTTCTTGAGGTAAGAGATTTCTCGGAATTCCTAAAGAGTATAAGTTTTAGTTTTTAAAAGCAAGTACTATCTCGAAATAAACTTACAATAGGCTAGGGGATTTGATTAATGGAAATGAAATATACTAAAAAAAATTCTTACAACAAAATATAAAAATGTTGGAAATTTCACAATGAAAGGTGTCATTGTTTTTTATAGTACTTATTTCCAGTATCTATTACAGACCAGGTATTATAGCTGTTTTAAGAGAAAAAAGTATTTTCTTCAGGAAAAAACAAAACAAGGACCAGTGAGGTAGTGCATGCCGCCAATCCTAGAGATCCGAGTTTGATCTTCAGAAACCACATGGTGGAGAGAACCAGCTTCCAAACTGTCCTCTGACCTTTACACATTACCCCCCCCATACACACACAAAATAAACAGATGTAAAAATAACGCTTAAAACAAAACAAAATCAAGTTGACAACTTGAAGGAATGATCACCAGAACCTTCTCAAGGGTCCACAGGTGCCGACTCATGGCTAGAAGTACCCAAAGATTTGGGCTGAAGACATGGGTCAAGAGTTAAGGGCACTGACTGCTGAGCCAGGTGTGGTGGCACTCGCCTTTCAGCCTAGCATTTGGAAGGCAGAGGCCAGCAAGGGCTACAGGAAGACCCTGTCTCAAAAAGACAAATAAACAAACAAACAAACAAATATGTAAATAACACTGGCTGTTTTTGCAGGACCTGGGTTTGGTCTCCAGCAGCACAAGGCAGCTGACAACAATCATGTGTAACTCCAGTTCCAGGAGCTCCGACGCCCTCTTCTGGCCTCCATGGTCAATGCACTGTTGCACTTACATATGTGCAAGAGATTAAAAAGATCTCCCAAGACTGCACTCAGTGACAGGTTTACCACTTAGAAAGAAACCAGGCCAAGTCCCTTTCCTTGTTAGAGAGGAGCACAGAGCACAGGTGCAGTGAGCCCTTCCGTGCTCATTAAAGTCTCTTCCACTGGCACAGTTCTTTCTTCCACTGGCACAGTTCTTTCTTCCACTGGCACAGTTCTTTCTTCATCCCAAGTGACTTACAGCACTAGGCAGGCTGGTCACTTCACAGTTGTCTACACATACATAGCTTTGGTGAAGAGCACAGTCCCTGTGCTCCCAAGTCCCAGTTGTGCCCATGTTCAGTGAATGGCTATCAAGAAAACAGCCGTCTGGACCGAACGCAGCATACAAAGGGCCAGGAGGTGAGGTGTGCAGGAGAATGTGCAGGTGGAGACCCAACAAGTCTTCCAAGAGCCAAAGCAGCAGAGTTGCCCGAGCACAGGGATCTGATGACAGAGTGGAGCAGGGAAGTTCCCTACTGCTGGGAGTGTAGTGAGACTGACAGGAAAGGCTAGCAGGGTCCTACTGCTGGGAGTGTAGCTTAGACTGACAGGAAAGGCTAGCAGGGTCCTACTGCTGGGAGTGTAGCTGAGACTGACAGGAAAGGCTAGCAGGGCCCTACTGCTGGGAGTGTAGCTGAGACTGACAGGAAAGGGTAGGAGGGTCCTACTGCCGGGAGTGTAGCTGAGACTGACAGGAAAGGCTAGCAGGGTTCTACTGCCGGGAGTGTAGCTGAGACTGACAGGAAAGGCTAGCAGGGTCCTACTGCTGGGAGTGTAGCTGAGACTGACAGGAAAGGCTAGCAGGGTCCTACTGCTGGGAGTGTAGCTGAGACTGACAGGAAAGGGTAGCAGGGTCCTACTGCCGGGAGTGTAGCTGAGACTGACAGGAAAGGCTAGCAGGGTTCTACTGCCGGGAGTGTAGCTGAGACTGACAGGAAAGGCTAGCAGGGTCCTACTGCCGGGAGTGTAGCTGAGACTGACAGGAAAGGCTAGCAGGGTCCTACTGCCGGGAGTGTAGCTGAGACTGACAGGAAAGGCTAGCAGGGTCCTACTGCCGGGAGTGTAGCTGAGACTGACAGGAAAGGCTAGCAGGGTTCTACTGCCGGGAGTGTAGCTGAGACTGACAGGAAAGGCTAGCAGGGTCCTACTGCTGGGAGTGTAGCTGAGACTGACAGGAAAGGCTAGCAGGGTCCTACTGCTGGGAGTGTAGCTGAGACTGACAGGAAAGGCTAGCAGGGTCCTACTGCCGAGAGTGTAGCTGAGACTGACAGGAAAGGCTAGCAGGGTCCTACTGCTGGAAGTATAGCTGAGACTGACAGGAAAGGCTAGCAGGGTTCTGAGGATACTAAGGAGCTGACCCTGAGTCTGAGACAAACACCTCAACACCTTGGGAATACAGTCATGCACCCCACAATCTACATGGGCAGCCAAGTATCACAGGACTGGAAAACATGTTTCATAAGCACATTCCCTTTAAAGATGTACGCAGATGCTTTGCAACTAATGGCTAACCTGGTAACTGTCATAATTTTCACCACAAAAGACTTACGCAGTAAACAGAGGGAAAGAGAAACAATTCTATTTAGCATTGATTACGAGGAAGGCCCAGCAATACAGAAGGGTAAGAAATGGACTGCAGTCCTGTGACCTGGAACGTGGACAAGCCTAGAAGGTAGAGCCATGCTTCCCTGCCAAAAGATTCCAGCATGTTATACCACCCTTACCTTCGGGGTCACCCATTCTTTCCTGCTGGGAGTCTGCGTCTTGACCATGCACTTAGTCCAGGCAGTGACATCCCCAGTACAGTAGTAAGCATCACCCTTGAAGACCAGCTGGCCTGAGCACTCCTCACAGGGCAGTAGGGCCCCAAACGCCATACCATCAGCTACGCGGTCCAAGATCTGAAGCCAGAGAATAGGGGCTCAGGAAAGGACAGTTAAATAGGTGGAGGAACTTGAAGAACCCCTATGCCCAGGAAAGAGACTGTCTTAGGGATCCACCCACAGTACGGGAGCCAGCTTACAATGAAGCTTGGGCTCAGCATTTCTGGGGAAGTAAATGGTTCCTGCAGTGCCCCAACTCAGGAACTTAGAAAGCAAGGGAGGCCCAGAGCATCCACTCTTCTGTACAAGGACTGGTCCAAGCAGTGTCCTTTTATGGGGGGAGGTAGGGGTAAGGGTATAATTCCCCCTACAGGCAGCCCTGTAGCATGTGGCAAGTCAAAACAGAGAAAAGCCCTTAGGCCAATGTGGCATGAACACACAAGGCAAAAATACCTGCCCTACCCTGGGACCTCACCCAAGTTCTAAACCAAGACTAACATGTGGCAATATCTAGGGATGCTTTCTGAACTGAGGAGAGGGTGACCAAGATGACAGTGACTGCCACATAACACAGCTATGGAGCTGTGACTTCTTGCAGGCAACACAAGCAGGTGTTCACATGGAGGCCTCATGTGCATGCCCCTAACACAAAGGCAGCTCACCGCTGACTCTCCAGATGGTACTTGCTGCTGGTTGAAGATGAGCAGCTCCTTCAGGTCATTGGTGGAGCATGCCTTCCTCAGCTCATCCTTAATGTTCCAGATCAGCTCGTTCTGGGCCTGAGGACGAGAAAGACACCTTGAGATCAGTTCTTCTAGCCAGGGCCTAACTTCAAGGGCCACTTGTGTGCATGTCAAACTAAACCTGGGGAGTGCTCTCAGCAAACTTTCTGAAAAATGGGTGTGGTGGTTTGGATGAGTGTCCCCCATAGGCTCTAGGTATTCAGACATTTGTCTCCAGTTGGTGGTGCTGTTTTTGGAGGTCTTGGAGGGTGTGGCCGTGCTAGAGGAAGTGTGTCTCTGGGGACAGGCTTAGTGAGTTTAACAAGCCTCGTGATCTACAGTTGCTCTCTCTCTGCTTCCTGTGACCCTTGGTTTGCTGCTCCAGATCCAGCCGCCATGCCTCCCACCACAATGGACTCTAATTCCCTGGAACCGCCAATCGTAAGCTCAAATAAACTCTTCCTTTTATAAGTTCCTTGGTCATGGTGCTTTATCACAGCAACAGAAAAGTGACTAATACAGTTATTGGTACCAGAGAGTGGGCTGTTGGCTGTGAAGAACCTGACCATGTGGATGTTTGGAGAAGTGTGGAAGACTTTGGAACTTTGGGCTGGAAAGGCTGTTGACTATTGTAAGCAGAGCTTAAAGGGCCATTCTAGTGGAGGCCTGGAAGAAAGCATGGCTGCAAAAGATGTGGTTCCAGGGGAAAATAAAGTCTTAGGCAGCAACCGGGATATTTTGATAAAGAGTCTGGCAGCAGTTTGCCCACAGCCCAGTTGCTTGCCTGATGCTAAGTTGAAAAGAGGTGGACTGATGTCTTTGGCGGAGGATATTTCAAGACAGCCTAATGTAGAAATGGTGGCGTGGCTTTTAATGGTGAATATTATACAGATCTACAGTGAAAAAGAGCAGATGGGGCAGAAAGAAATGCAAAATGTACAGTTTGGATCTGATAACTGCACTAGGAAGATTAAAGGTGGGGCCAAGGCATGTAAAGGAGAGGTTGGATCTGAAAACTGCACTAGGAAGATTAAAGGTGGGGCCAAGGCTTGTGAAGGAGAGTTTCCTTTTGATAAGGAGATTGAAGTGATTAAGGAAGGGCCTCGAGATTTACAAGTAAACAAAAGAATCAGTACCTTCAGGGCAAGACCACACCCAGCTAATCCTCCAGCAAGCCCAGGGCAAAGAAAAGTTACAAATGTGGTTGAAATGGGCCAGGGTCCGTCCCGAACTTGCAGCCAGATTCGGCAATTTCATTCACGTGGTGCTGGCTTTAGAGGCATGAAGTTCGCAAGAGTGAAGGGGTCATCAGTTCTTCCTCCACGGTTTCAGAGAGCCAAAGAGGCCAGGCAGAGTACAGCAGGGGTGTCCCTGAATAAAGAAGGCCCTGATAGGCCATTGCGTGAAGCTGTGAATGTGAAGCCTGGTGGGCATCGGAGACCCCAAGAAGACTTTCGAGATGCCAGACCTGTGAGATATTTGCCAAGGAGAGCTGCATACGGGGAGTGGTACCGGCCTAAGAAAGAGATGTATGTTGCAAGCAAAGCTGGAAGAGCTGAGCCATCTAAGCCCTTTGGAAGTCAAGTCCCAGAGGTTGCATGTGGAGCTACTGGACTTGGCGTTTGCCCTGCTGGTTTTCGGTCTTGTTTTGGTCCAGTATTTCCTCACTATGCCTCTATTCCTCCCTTTTGGAATGGGAATGTGTATTCGGTTCCACTGTATATTGGGAGTATGTAATTTGCCTTTTGATTTTACAGGAGCTTACAGTTAAGAGATTGGCCTGAGTCTCAGAAGAGACCTTGGACTGTGGACTTTTGAATGGCATTGAGACTGGTAAAGACTATGGGGACTTTTAAGGTTGGACTAAATGCATTTTGCATTTTATATGGTCAGGAGCCTATGGGGGCCAGGGAGTGGAATGTGGTGGTTTGGATGAGTGTCCCCCATAGGCTCTAGGTATTCAGACATTTGTCTCCAGTTGGTGGTGCTGTTTTTGGAGGTCTTGGAGGGTGTGGCTGTGCTAGAGGAAGTGTGTCACTGGGGGCAGGCTTAGTGAGTTTTTAACAAGCCTCATGGTCTACAGTTGCTCTCTCTCTGCTTCCTGTGCTCTTTGCGAGATGTGACTCTCGGTTTGCTGCTCCAGATCCAGCCACCACGCCTCCCGCCACAATGGACTCTAATTCCCTGGAACCGCCAATCGTAAGCTCAAACTCTTCCTTTTATAAGTTCCTTAGTCATGGTGCTTTATCACAGCAACAGAAAAGTGACTAATACAATGGGTAAGGGCCACTTAGGAGTATTGGCAAGACTGAAGCCCAAACCCTTCTGCCAAGCCCTCAGAGACCAAGAGAAACACCAACACTCACTTAAAGGAGATGGTATAGAGAGGAGAAAGGATTCTCAGCACTTCCTCATGCTCAATCAGGGATGTATGTGATTACCTCTGGAAATGAGATTTTAATCTTTGCTAAGTGCCTATTCTTTGCTGATGCTTTTATGTGCCATCTCATTTATTCTCACAACCATCTGCCAAGGAAGGTACTAGCTTTTTCACCTTGGAGCTAAGGCCGGGATGAGTCTCCTTCCTCCCTGAGACAGCAGGTAAGTTAGGATCATCTCAGAACAGGCTGCAGCTCTGATACATGGAGAGGAGGATGCTAGCTCTACCGTATCTCACAGGCTGCTATTGACACTGTCTTTCTGAAACAGGGTCTCCATGCAACCCCAGCTGTCCTGGAACTCTCTAGGTAGGCGAGACTGGCCTTGAACTCACAGACATCTGCCTGCCTCTGCCTCCCGAGTGTTGTATGGAGTTCTATGGGGAAGGACTCTCAATAACAACATCCCCCTCCCTCCCTGTAGCACAGCATAGTAGGATGTCAGAAATGCTAGACAAGATGCACAGGGATGAAGCAGATCCATTTTCCTTTATGCCTGAGGATAGAGACCCAGCAGAAATAGGTGGGAGGAGAGGAGGAAGCCGAGGAACAATTTAATCTTCTTGCTGGCAACACTGGGGAGAGATCACCAGCACACCACCGCAGGACAACACTGGGGAGAGATCACCAGCACAGCACTGAAGGACAACACTGGGGAGAGATCACCAGCACAGCACTGAAGGGTAACACTGGGGAGAGATCACCAGCACAGCACTGAAGGGTAACACTGGGGAGAGATCACCAGCACACCACCGAAGGGAGAGATCACCAGCACACCACCGAAGGACAACACTGGGGAGAGACCACCAGCACACCACCGAAGGGAGAGATCACCAGCACACCACCGAAGGACAACACTGGGGAGAGATCACCAGCACAGCACCAAAGGGTAACACTGGGGAGAGATCACCAGCACACCACCGAAGGACAACACTGGGGAGAGATCACCAGCACAGCACTGAAGGACAACACTGGGGAGAGATCACCAGCACAGCACTGAAGGGTAACACTGGGGAGAGAGCACCAGCACAGCACTGAAGGGCAAGGCAAGTTCACTGCAGTTCCAGGGACAACATCCTCTATACTCTAAGATGTTCACCAAACTGGTGACTTTTTTGTTGTTTTTTTTGAGATAGGGTCTCCCTAGGCCCCAGTTGGCATGGAACTCACTATATAAACCAGGCTGGCCTTCAACTCACAGGGATCTATCTGCTTGCTTCTGTCTCCTGAATGTTGGGATTAAAGGTGTGTGCCACAGTGCTTGGCTCAATTGGTGATCTTTAAAAAAAGTGGTTTTTTTTGTCCGTATGCATTTACATGCACCTGTGCTGCACAGTGCTGGGAACTGCTGTTAAGGATGGTTATTACCCGCCACATAGGTGGTAGCAACCAAATCTGGGTCCTCTCTTAACTGTTGAGATATTCTCAGCCCCAAATTTGCAATTCTTTTTTTCTTTAAATTTTATTTATTTTTTATGTGTATGAGTGTACTGCCTGCAGGTAGGTTTGTGTCCTCGTGTCATGCAATGCCTCGGAAGTCAGAAGAAGGTGTTGGATTCCCTTGGAACTGGACTTAAAGACAGTTCTCAGCCACCATGTGGGTGCTGGGAATAGAACCTGGGTCCTCTGTAAGAGCAGTTGATGCTCTTAACCGCTAGGCCATCTCTCCAGCCCCTGCAATTCTTCTTTAAAATTTTATTTTAAGTCATATGTATGTGTCTTTGTATAGGTGTATGTGTTATATAATGTATGTTAGGTATATATGTGTTATGTAATGTATATGTTAGGTATATGTGTGTCTTTGTATAGGTATGTGCAGGTGAGCGCAGGTGCCTGAGGAGGCCAGAGGCATTGGATCCCCCTGGAGTTGGAGTCAAAGACAGCTGTGACCCACTAGATGTGGGTGCTAGAATGGGTCTTCCGGAGAAGTATGAGCTCTTAGTAATTCTTAAAAAGCAAATGAAACCAGATCAGACATTGCTTCTCATTACTTTATCACTAGCAAAATCTGATCATACAAGAAGCTCAAGCAGATGGCTCTGTTCTACAGATTACCCAAATACCCAGCATATTCTTAGTAATAGTTTCTTTGCACTAACACAAATATAACCAGTAGTGATGGGCTTCTCTCAGTGACACGATTTGACAGGGAGATTTCTTGCCAAACTGGAAAAACTCTGTCCTTAAGCCACTAATATGTCTATCTAAGAACCTTTGGGACCGTGGATGTCAGTGCTTATGAGGGAGCCTGCGAGTAAACGATGGCCACCATGCCCAGGTTGGGCTGGATGACCACTTTGTGCCACTGCAGTGAGTCTGGTCCCAAAGAGCATTCTATCTTGCTTGGTCCTGGCTACAGGTCTGGCATTTGGGGCCTAACTCATCACTTCACCCAAATAAGACCAAAAAAAGCTGGAGAAAAGCCACGTGGCTCACAGCAGCTAGCAGCATGGGAATTTATACTGTTCTTGATAACTGGAGACATGATCTTGGATGTTGTTCCTCCTGAGAAGAAAGAGAGCGAGGACACAAACTCAGGAATTACCTTGAGGGCCTTTTCCAACTTGCTGTCCTTGTCTTTTTCTTTTTTAGTCTTCTTCTTGGCCACCTGGTCTGTTCCATCCACCTCATCAGCCTTTCTTTTTCTGAAAGAGAGATACAGGACATAAGAAAGAAGCACAGACACCGGGTGTGGTGGCGCACGCCTTTAATCCCACCACTTGGGAGGCAGAGGCAGGCGGATCTCTGAGTTCAAGGTCCGCCTGGTCTACAGAGCCAGCTCTAGGCCAGCTGGGATTAAAGGGAGACCCTGTCTCAAAAAGACAAAAACCCAAACAACAACAGCAAAAACCAAACAAACGAAAAACTGGAAAACAAAAACAAACGTCATTGTAGAATGGGGGACAGCAGGGCAGTAGAGTCAATAGGACAGAGAAGAGGTATTCACAGACTTAATTCAAGACAGTTAATGGCAGGGCTGGAGAGACTGCTCAACGGTCAAGAGCACTGGCTGCTCTTTTAGTGTACCTGGTTTGGCTCCCAGCACCAAAAGGCAGCTAATAACACATGCAACTCTAGTCCTGGGATTCAATATCCACGGAGGATATTACACACACATGGTGTGCTTAGACACATGCAGGCAAAACATTCATACATGTAAAAATAATAAAAAAAATTTAGGGGCTCCTGATGTCGAAGACCTGATGTAAACATGGGAAAGATGTATTGAGACCACACTTGCAAGTATACAGATGGTCTCTGGAATACCAGAGAGTGTTACTAAGCCACTAAACCAATAAAGCAAACATAGGTCTCCTTGAGTCAAGCAAGACTCCTCCATCAGCACCAGCTACACTTTACCTGCCTGGAAATACTGTGCAGCAGTGGCAGCCATATGCCCGTATATCTCAAATCTAATTGGCTAGTAGCTCTCTCCTTGGAGGAATAACCCACAGCTGATGCCACAAGTTTACATCCTCTAATGGTTGAGATGTTATAAGCCACAGTAAGACCCTGTCATATTTAACAGAAAAAAAATGCAATTCATGGATTAACACACCATCCAAACATGTGTGTCTATACCAAAGTAACCTACCATTAACAATTAGTACTGTTTAAATACCTATATATCTAATTGCTTGTGCTTCATTAGTAGGATCGAAACGTTATTCCTGGACAAACTGTCAGCCCTTGAAAGGAAACAGCCAGAATTGACCAGAGACCAAGAAAACAGCTCCAGAGAAAGTAGACTGTTTTGCTTCTCATCCACCTGTGCCCCTTTTCTAAGCCTAGGGAACAATCTGCAGAAGAGGGGTGGTGGTATAATGTAAGGGCTGTGATTGGGGTGAAAGGTGAAACTACAGCAATATAGTCTGGACACTCATTTGATCAACTTGATTGAACATACAAGCCCCCCCCTGCTGGATGGTGGGACCCATGGGCTGTGTGGGTTTGGGCACAACTGCTTGCAAATTGGTTTTACATGAAGGATGCTTGAACTCATAAATTATTACTTAATGTTAAAAAATGAAAAAAAAACTGAGAGAAAGATGCAGGACAGTTATGGCAGAATGCATGATCTGGGATGGGGTGAGGTGGGGGGAAGGGAAAGGGAAATATGCCTGAACTGAATTGGAAAATGATGTATGAAATACACAAAGCATCAATAAAAAGGGGAAAAAAATATTTAGGGGCTAGAGTGATGGCTCAGCAGTTGAGAGCACTTAATACTCTTGCAGAGGACCCAAGTTTGGTTCCCAACATCCACATGGCCCTCTTCTGGCCTCCACAAGCATTATATACACAGGTGCACTTACATAAATATAGAGAAAACACTCATACACATAAAATAATAATTTTTTTTTGTCTTTTCGAGACAGGGTCTCCCTGTAGCCCTAGCTGTCCTGGAATTCGCTCTGTAGACCAGGCTGGCCTTGAACTCAAAGATCCATCTGCCTCTGCCTCCCAAGTGCTAGGATTAAAGGCGTGCACCATCACGCCTGGCTTACACATAAATTTAAAAAAGGAAAGTCATGGCCAATCCCTCCTACTTTATTTTTTAATTTTTAAAAAAAATTTTATTTATTTTTCTATGTGTATGAATGTACTGTCTGTATGTAGGTTTGTGCACACGTGTCGTGCAATGCCGCAGAGGTCAGAAGAGGGTCTCGGATTCCCCTGGAACTGGAGTTCTCCTGGAATTGGAGTTACAGATGGTTCTTAGCTGCCATGTGGGTGCTGGGGATCGAACCCGGGTCCTCTGCAAGAGCAGTCGGTGCTCTTAACTGCTAGGCTATCTCTCCAGCCCCAAATCCCTCCTACTTTAGATGCTAACACCAAATGCAGGCCCATCTGTTCTGACTCCAGGCCCTACCCACTGTCCATCCATTTACAAATAACCAGAATTCTCCCAGAAACCCAGACACAGAAACCCTTCCTCTACATGATCGAAGAGATGTTAAAGGAACAAATGTGAGTCTTGACAGGGTGGCAAAACTGTGGCCACTGACCTGGGCAAGGGAACTACTTGGTTGATACAAGAGGGTCCTTAAATATCTAGAGAAAGTGGACACAACCTGAATCTGCCTAGCCTTGGAGAGCAGGAGCTGGGAGGGGTCAGGGTCTGTGATCTCATGGTGTGGGCTCTAGGAAGGGCCGGCTTAGCAGGAGCATGTCCCAGTCTCCCAGGCATCCTTCTCTTCCTGTCCTTCCTCCTACAGTCCTGCAGCTGGCTTTCTGACGTTACCCGAGGAAGGGAATGTGCAGGCTCTCCAGGCCTCCCCTAGAACTCTGCCCTCTGCTTACCCTTCGCTCTTGATGCCTGGGAGCTGCTTCTTCAGAGTTTCTTTGTCTTCTGCAGAGAGGAGGCTGAAGCCCTTAAGCTGGCTGGCACTGTACTCAGGCCGGAAGCCTAACTCCTCCCGGTTCTTGACAAAGCAGTTTGGATGGTACCAGCGATCAATCATGCCTAGTTGTGGCTTCTCTGGGTCCAGCATCTTTTTGGATAAGCGTACCTGGCCCTGTAGGGAAAACTGTATGTAGCATCTAGGGAGTGACAAGGCAGAATGGGGAATAGGAAGGGAGGCTAGCCTAGGGCCCTGAGTCCAAGCCAAGGCATAGCTAGCAACTAGAAGGGCCTGGTCGTGTCACCAAGCAATATGGGGATACTCTAGAGCATTTCAAGTGGTTTGCTACATACCCACTGCACAGGCAAGCAATGCAGTTAAGACTTCTTGGGGTGTGTTAGGATGGTGACATGTATGCTGGGACCAGACCACTGTACTACTGTCTGCCTCAGTGTAGCAACTTGTCCCAAAAGGGACTTTTCTGCTCATCCTCACTCTTCTGTGGACTCTCTGGTCTCTACATATAAGAATCTGGCTAAGTTGCAGTGTTGAGAGCAGAGTCCTGCCAGGTTGCCAGATGTATAGTTCCCAGGCTTGACATTCCTCAAGCACAGACTCAAAGAACTCAGTTCACAGAACTGCTGACAATACAGAAAACGGCACCTCAGGCCAAATGAGACCCAGGAGCACAGAGCAGGCTGCTATTCCCATTAAAGAGAACATTTTTTTTCTCTCTTTTGAGACAGGGTCTCCTTGTAGCCCCCACTGGCCTGGAACTTGTTATATAGACCAGGTTGGCCTTGATCTCACAGAGACCTGCCTATCTCTACTTCCTGAGTGCTGGTCAAAGATGTATACCACCATGCTCAGCTTCTGCTTCCAGCTTTTATTTTTGTAATTAATTACTTTTACGGGTGTGAGTACATTGCCTGCATGCATGTAAATGTCCCTGTGTTGTGCTTAATGAATCAGTGAACACACGTATGCGGCAAAGAGTGCTGAAGAGCACAGGTTTATCCTTCCACCTGTCTCTAGCAACAGGGGCAGCCATCCACTCCACCCGACAGGCTGCTAGATAGGGCTGAGAACTGGCAGAGAGGGCTGGTCAGTGAAGTTCCTCTGATTAAATAGGAGGACTGGAGGACATAACGGGGACAACACTTCTAATTCACATCTGCCTTAAAACAAAACTCTTGTGCCTGCTGACTTGGGAGAGACCTCCCGTGCTGAGGCTGTCTAGGCTTTTCTTCCAGGACATCTAGGACCAGAGGCAGCTGCACAGGAGGACAGGACCAAGGCGACCTAGGTTCTAGTCTCTGTGAGGATCTCCACTGTTTAATAAAAATTAATTTTTTGCATTTATTTTTATTTTATGTGTATGAGTGTTATGCCTGCATGTATGTAAGCACACCCATGAGCAGTGCCCACAGAAGACAGAAGGGGTCAGATCCCCTGGAACTAGAGTTACAGATGGTTGTTAGCTGCCATGTGGGTGCTAGGATTTGAATCTGGGTCCTCTGCCAGAGCAGCCAGTACTCTTATCCACTGAGACCTTTCTCTAGCCCCTCCACTGCTATTTTTAACCACGAGGACAGCACTTAAAGCCCATTTCTAGATACTCAAAGGGACCCGCCTATGGCAAGCACCCTATAGTCAGGCACGGGAGCCCCAAGCACTCACCTTTTCTATCTTCTCCATACAGCCCTTGCATGTGCTTCTGTTGGACTTGGCATACTCTGCTGCAAAGTCGCCCAGTGTCTTCTCAGCCTTGCCTCCAGTTCCATCCTGGCCTTTGCCTAAAGAAACAAGCACATGTCAACGCTCCACTCAGTAGCCTCGTGTACAGACCCCAAATGCCTCATCGCCAGGCTTCCTCCTCCCAGGATCCTTCCACAAAGACACTGTTTCAAGTGACCCTAATCAGTCCATGTCATATTCTTCCCCACATTAGAAGTAATCACTTACCACATAAACTTAGAATCATGCTAAGTTCCAACTCAGATTCTCTCTCAAATATGACTTTACAAAGTTAAGTGTTAAATTGAGGGGAATATCAATACAGATCAAACACAAGCATGTATAAGAACTGAACAGGGGCTGGAGAGATAGCCTAGTGGTTAAGAGCACCGACTGCTCTTGCAGAGGACCCAGGTTCGATCCCCAGCACCCACATGGCAGCTGAGAACCGTCTGTAACTCCAATTCCAGGAGAACTCCAGTTCCAGGGGAATCCGAGACCCTCTTCTGACCTCTGCGGCATTGCACGACACGGGTGCACAGACCTACATGCAGTCAGTACACTCATACA
>VZQC01003817.1:940635-999226 GCA_009823505.1 Rhizomys pruinosus | reverse complement strand
TTTTTTTTTTTTTGGCTTTTTGAGACAGGGTCTCCCTGTAGCCCCGATGGCCTGGAATTCACTATGTAGACCAGGCTGACCTTGAACTAACAGAGATCCGCCTTGCCTCTGCCTCCTGATGTAGGATTATAGGATTAAAGGAATAAACCTGTCAACTCTTCCTCTGTAAGTTGCCTTGTAATGGTGTCTAACCACAGCAATAGCAGAAAAGTCCCCAATCCAGGCCATTCTTGGCAAATTGACACCTCAGAATTCTGAGCAGCAATACTGACTTCTCAGCTTTCAGTAGGCCACAAGCAACAGGGGCCAAACACTATGAACCACGGTACAGTGAGAACACGGTAAGCTGGATCACAGTGGGAGGACAGAAGGGAAAACATGTCTCATAATGAACATTTATGTCACGAAATTTAAAGGCATGCAGCAGTTAGCTTGTGGGCACTGATGGACTGACTCAGAAGTTCCTACAGCAGAAACAGGCCTGGAATAACCATAAGAAGAATGCTGGAGGACTGACCACATAACCCAACCAGACTGGCTCAAGGACAGACAGAGATCAACAATAGAACTCAAGAACCCAGAGAGATCTCACAGTAGCACACTGATCTTAGACATAGAGGCCAAGGATGAAAATGCCAGGAAGCAGAGAGGGGGCAGGAAGTAGGACCCAGATATAAACTCAAGCTCACGCTCCAGAGATCATGCTGAAGCACCGGAGCTGGCGGAGGACACTGTATACTCAAGCCACAGCAACCCACTTATGGAAATTTCAAAAGATAACCCAAAATACAGGGATAATGTGTATCAGGGCAACTTTTTCTACTGGTGACTCCTTCGCACCTGAGAAATTTTTATATAGCTTTCTACAAAACCAAACATCTATTAATAATATATCGAAGAAATTTAGTTTTTAAAAATTTATTATATGTGTATGAGTGTACTGTCTGCATGTAGGTTGGTACACCCGTGTTGTGCAGTGCTGTGGAGGTCAGAAGTAGGCGTCAGATTCCCCTGGAATCTGAGGTTAAAGACGGTTCTTAGCCATGCAGGTGCTGGGGATCGAACCTAGGTCCTCTGCAAGAGCAGTCAGAGCTCTTAACCACTGAGCCATCTCTCCAGCCCTAGAAATTTAGTTTTTAATTAACTTATTTGTGTGCACATGTTGCATGTGTGTGGAGGTCTAAGGACAACTTTGTGAAGTCAATCCTCTCCTTCCCCCTTTAACATGGGTTCTCAGGGGCACACACTAAGGCAGAAGGGTCATAAGTTCAAGGCCAGAGTAACTTAGTGAGACCCTATCTCAAAATAAAAAGGCTGGGGATGCAGCCCAGTGGTAGACTGCTTGGTTGCCTTACATGTATGGAGCCCTATAATTAAACTCCTGTAAGGGGGGGGTCATATATATAGGCTTCATACAAATATACAAGTATAAGAGAGCACACCCAGATTCAGATTTTGGTTATTTGAGGGAGGTTTCTAGAACCAAGCCTCTGAATACATCCTGGGTATGAAGGAAGAACTGCATTTTCCTTCCACTGTTTCTCTCTCTTGCTGTCCTATTAGGTATCACCAGTTTTGCTGTTCTCCATGTAACCTAACATGATAGAGGGAAAACAAAAGGAATCTATAGAAAGGGTCAAAAAGACTTATGGTTTCCAGTGTCTTCTAAGGAGGAAGAACACAGAAGATTTGAAAGGCAGTGGTGATCTTCATCTGACAGTCTCAGATACATTATGGATCTATCTGTCCAAGCCCACAGAATGTACAACAAAGAGCAGACTTCATTATGAAGTTTCAATGGTACTTTTTTGGTCTTTTTGAGACAGGGTCTCCCTATAGCCCCAGCTGGCCTGGAACTCGCTCTGTAGACCAGGCTGGCCTTGAACTCATAAAGATCCGCCTGCCTCTGCCTCCCCAGTGCTAGGATTAAAGGCGTGCGCCACCCGGCAGGTACTTTTATAGTTAGTTTTTCTGTGACCAGGCTGGCAAGATGGTTCAGCCAGTAAAGGCATTTGATGTATAAGACTAGTTTGATTCTCACACCCATGAAAGGGTAAGGAGAGAACCAACTCCACAAAGCTGTCATCTGAGCTCATCATACGTGCCATGGCACATGCTCATTTGCACACATCACACACAACATCACAATAATAATAAAGAAAATAAAATGTAAATAAAAGCCTATTAAAAAATAGGAATCATGTAATTTTTTTTTTTTTGGTCTTTTTGAAACAGGGTCTCCCTATAGGCCCAGCTGGCCTGGAACTCATTCTGTAGACCAGGCTGGCCTTGAACTCAGAGATCAGGCTGCCTCTGCCTCCCCAGTGCTAGGATTAAAGGCGTGCACCACCACTCCTGGCTTAAAGACAGTTCCTCTTCAAGAACAGTGGAGCTCTTTAACCGCTGAGCCATCTCTCCAGCCCCAAGAATCATGTAAATTTAAAGGGTGCATTTCCAGCATCTGGAAAAATAAAATATCAAACATCTATCACCCTACAGACAATGCAGCCTGAGTTGATGAACCTTCATGTGTGAGACAGAAAGAGAGGTATATGCTCATATCCCGTGGCTATCCATACCTGCCACTCCTCCAGCTTCCGCAGTCTTCTTGACCTTCTGCTGGTCATCCCACCGCAGTTCAGAGAACCCATCTACTTCAATGTCAGGCTGCCGGATGGAGTGGCCCACCTTCCAGAAGCAGGTGAAGTGGTACCAGTGTGGGACCTTCCCATCGAACATGGGTGACTGGAAGACAGGAATCAAGCAGAGATGAGGGGGCTGTAACCTCCACATAGGCCACCAGGCTGCCCTTCCCTTAACCCTGGCAAAAATGGGAACATGTTTTCCTCCCTGTTTGAGGAGGCTGGGCCTGCTGATGGTTCTTGCTCATAATGAGCTGCTGCGGATGGAGGAGAAACACCATCCTCTTTCTTGCCTTTCCTTTTAAAAGTTTATTATTAGGGGCTGGAGAGAGAGCCTAGCGGTTAAGAGCACCAACTGCTCTTGCAGAGGACCTGGGTTCGATCCCCAGCACCCACATGGCGGCTAAGAACCGTCTGTAATTCCAGGAGAACTCCAGTTCCAGGGGAATCTGAGACCCTCTTCTGACCTCCAAGGCATTGCATGACATGGGTGCACAGACCTGCATGCAGACAGTACACTCATACACATACAAAAATAAATAAAATAAAAAAAACTTTATTATTAATTTGTATTTTATGTGTATGAATGTTTTGTCTGCATGTATGTAAATACACTCTTGTCATGCCGGGAAGCCAGAAGAGAGCATTGGACCCCTGGAACTCAAGTTACCGATGATCGCTAGTCACCATGTTGGTGCTGGGAACCGAACCCAGGTCCTCTGTAAGAGCAGTCAGTGCTCTTAACCGCTAAGCCGTCTCTCCTTTCTTAAAAAAAAAAAAAAAAAAAATTCCCGGGGGCTGGAGAGACAGCCTAGCGGTTAAGAGCGCCAATTGCTCTTGCAGAGGACCTGGGTTCAATCCCCAGCACCCACATGGTGGCTGAGAACCGTCTTTAACTCCAGTTCCAGGGGAATCCGACACCCTCTTCTGACCTCCGCGGCATTGCACGACATGGGTGCACAAATCTACATGCAGATAGTACATTCATACACATAAAAAATAAATAAAATATTGGTCACATGGGTCACTGTGAAAAAAAAAAATCCTAATTGGCGTTGCAACGCACGCCTTTAATCCCAGCACTCTGGAGGCAGAGGTAGGCAGATCTCTGAGAGTTTAAGGCCAGCCTGGTCTACAGAAAAGTTCCAGGACAGCTGGGGCTACAGGGAGACCCTGTCTCAAAAAAGATAAAAACAAAACAAAACTAAACAAAAAAAATCCCGAGAGCTAAAAGTTGTGGCTGGCTATCCTCAAATCCACCGTCTCAAGACATGAAACATCCCTCCCAGGCTTTCTGTGTTCACTGCCACACTCTATGACTTGCTTCACAGCTTTGTGAGATACACACAAGAGGCCTACCTAGTCAGTGTCCAGGCCCCACTGTGTCTGCTGGGAGAGCGCCAGGAGCTCTTGAGCTCAAGCGTCTGGGTGGCCCAGAAAGGACTCTAAGTGCCTCTGCAGTTAAAAATAACGAGGAACAAGACCCAGATATGAACAAAGCAGAGAAAATATGTCAGGAAAAAGTGTCAGGCTAGCAAGCAGGATGTAGGAAGATTTGAAGAGGATGAATGACCAGCTTCTGTGAGGACACAAAGAACAGCCCATGCAGCAGACCTAGAGGGCTGGCCACTGGCTGGAGAAGGCACTTGTTCTCTCATGGGCACCACCCTACTTCAGGTGTTTTCTTTTCAGGTGTTTTCTTCCCCATGATGCTCTCTGCATTGGGCCTTTCCCTTAGACAGGGCCAAGTTCTGCACTGGGCCTAGCACTGTTTTAGAGACTCTTGGTCACAAGCCATGCTGTGCACCCTACAGCCTGCCTGCCCTGCCTCTTGGTGGGAAGGAACACTGGCAACTATGTCTTAAAGATGAAGAAACTGGAGAGGGGTCGCTCAGGCAGTAACTGAGGCAGTCTGAACAGGAATATGATACCAGGGTTTGTCCACCAACCTGACTGCAGAAGAGCTACTTAAAACTACACAAACTGACCAGAGTAAGGGTGGTGCCTGATAATCCCCTTTCCAGGACACAGAGGTAGAAGCCAATGCAATCAAAATATTAAAGCATTAAAAATAAATACTATACTGAACCTGTAGGATGAGATTGTGGGTATAAGGGAAATAAATGGAGAATTAGTGACAAGCCAGGTGTCCCAATTAACCATTCCCACTAGTGAGTGGCTTCCTTTGCATTAAAATATAAGGTTGAAAAGAAAAAATAAATAAATAAAATAAAATATAAGGTTGAGGCTTGTTAAATTACTGAGGCCACCCGACTGTATTATCACCTTTTCCAGAGATCAGCTCAGACTTCCTCAGGCACCTCAAGGCCCCTCCCATGGCTTCCCCCAGGGGTATATAACTCTGAGCCGGAATTTCCCTCAAATTTGAGCCCCAGGGGGCAGGCAAATGCTTATTGAATGCTCCAAATCTTGAAGGAAGAAAGAATCGAGAAATGGAGGAATCTGTAGAAAAGACAGCCTCCAAGCCAGACATTATGGTATTTCTGAGAGCATTCACATTCTGGTTCAAACACTCCCTGGGAGTCACACCAGGTGGCTGGTGGAACACAGAGGATCCCATCCTCCCTAGAAAAATCTCTTGAGGTAGGACTGAGAATGACTGGTGGTTAAAGAACTAGACAAAGATGCTGGTCTCTACCTGGGAGGTACAAAATAGACAAGGAAAGGATATGGACCCACCAAACACAGAGCCCTAACCATGGTCCACTCCCAAAGAGCAGGGTCTCAAGGCCACTCGTGTGTAATGCTCACAATCTTCCCCACAGTTAAAAGAGCCCAGTGCCTCCCACTAAATCTCACCCAGAAGACCAAGGCTGTAGTTTTGGGTTATCGGTAGCTCAGAGAACAATCCCTCCATACAAATGTAAAGAAAGGTATTTAAATTCACTCAGCAGAAGAAAGGCTTCTTTCAGGCCCTCCCAGCTCAGCCAGTAGGACCAATTTTACCCTTACTTTGAATAATAGTTTCTTTCACTATCAAGTAAACCTGGAGGAGGGCCCAAAATGCTGTTATCTGGGTCGGCCTCAGCCTCTACTCCAGGACAGTAGGAGTGTATGTTTCCTAAACTAGAGTTGTTCTTCCAGCTAGGGCAGGGGCCACTGGCTGACAGTGAGGACCACAGAGTGTTTCCTTGAGGTAACACAGTAAAATACCTAATAAAATACTTAAGGAGGGCTGGCATGGTGGCACATACCCCCCCGCCGAAAGCCAATTTTTATTGAAACTTTGTGCATTTCATACAAAATTTCTGACTCAAATCTAGACCCATTTACCCCCCTTCCTTGCCCCCCACCCCCACCCCACCAGAGCTCATGCATTCTGCCAAACACGTTTTTCATCTTTCTTCTCATTTTTTTTTTTCGTCTTTCACGGACACGGTCTCCCTAGCCCCAGCTGTCCGAAACTTGCTCCGTAGACCAGGCTGGCCTTGACTCACAAAGATTCCCGCTGCCTCTCCCCAATGCTAGGATTAAAGGTGTGCGCCACCACGCCCGGCAGTCTTTCTCTCACTTTTAAAAGTGTGTGTGGCCAGCCTGGTCTACAGAGTGAGTTCCAGGACAGCTGGGCACCGGGAGACCCGTCTCGAAAAGACCAAAAACAAAAAAACAAAAAAAAATGTGTGTGTGTTTGAGACAGGGGTCTCCTGTAGCCTAGCTGTACTGGGAATCACTCTGTCGACCAGGTGGCCTTGAACTCCAAAGATCCGCCTGCCTCTGCCTCCCAAGTGCTGGGATTAAAGGAGTGTGCCACCATGCCCCGCACTAAAGAAGGTTCTTAGCCATCATTCGGGTGCTGGGACTCGAGCCCTGGTCTTCTGCAAGAGCAGTCAGTGCTCTTAACTGCTGAGCCCGGAATAATGGAACAATGACTCTTAATCAAATGCCCACACTTGACTAGGACATCTTGGACTCTTCTCCCCAGCATACTGCCTATTTTTTTTTTTAAATTTTAATTATTTTTGTATGTGTATGAATGTGCTGTCTGCATGCAGGTTGTGCCCCGTGTCGTGCAATGCCCGGAGGTCAGAAGAGGGTCTCGGATTCCCCTGGAACTGGAGTTCTACTGGAATTGGAGTTACAGACGGTTCTCAGCCGCCATGTGGGTGTTGGGATGAATCGGCCCGGGTCCTCTGCAAGAGCGTCGGTGCTCTTAACCGCTAGGACTATCTTCTCAGCCCAGCATACTGCCTATTAACCAGCTCCATTATAGATGTCATCCACCTAATACCGGTTGCCAACCCTTAACCAGGGGGGTTAGCTCTGAAGGGTGAATTCTGTCAATAAAAATGTTTATCCAAGGCTGGGCATGGTAGCGCTTGCCTTTGATCCCAGCACTAAGGAAGAAGAGACAGAGGTGAAGCCAGCTGGGGCTACAAGAAGACCCAGTCTCAAAACAAAAACACAAACTATTTATCTATCCTCACTAACCTCTAGATTTGGTTAATTACTCCAATATCCACTGAAGACAACAAAGACTTGTTTAACAGTACTTGTGATTTTTGGTTGCCAATTATCATTACAGACACTAACCCAGTACCTGGAACCTGCCACTTAATAATAAATGTGTACATAACGATTAAGAACTGTGCCAGGTGGTGAGCTAGGCAGTCCTAGAGGGCACCAAGACGACAGCTTCGATTCCTGACATAATGTGAAACGAGACAATGCAAGTGCAGCTGGTCCTTCCTACACGCTGAACATCTTTCTTTCTCCCCTTAAATACTGAGAACCCATCCAGGGCTATCAGGCCGTTTCTGAAACATATTAGAGCAGCTGGACATTTAGGGAGACCACCTTGACTATTATCTCTGAGCTTGGGTCACAGTATATGGAGGAGCAGGAACAGGGCAGATGAGCACCAGATGAGCAAAGACAGACATTAGCAAAAGCGGACGCCCAGGAGGCCGGAACCCCTAGAAACTGCTAGGGACCTTTTGGCCCATCACCTCACAGGGCATCCCAACTCAGCCTTGGTCATCTTAGAAGCCTCGGGGAACGCCAAGAGATCCCCAGTCTACCAGAAAGCCTAGATAAGAACTTCCCTGCGGCCACTCTGAGTAAGACCAGACAGCTGCAAACAAACGGCGACACAGTGACCTCGGAAATACTATTATTTCCAACTAGGAATTGGGCCCAAGCTGAACGGACAGCACAGAATCAGCAATGTCTTGCATAATTAAAATAAAAAATTAAGTCGGACGGGGTGGTGCACGCCTTTAATCCCAGCACCCGGGAGGCTGGGGCAGGAGGGTCTCGGTTAGGAGAGGCCAGCCTGGTCTACATAAGGAGTTCCAGGCCAGCTGTGGTTTCAGAAAGATCCGTTTCAAAAATAATGAGGGTAAGCGGGTGTTGAAAGGATAACCAAAAATATGTTTAAGGGGGAAAAAAATAAACTTCCTGTGCCAGTCTTCTGAATCAATGCAGGGCAAAAATCTTACAGAACAAGGTAGGCCTTGGCTTTAGACGCTCTCCTATTTCCCGGGCTTTCCCTGCAGGGTTAGCGGAATCTCCCGGAAAGGGTCGGCCCGGTGGGCCTTGAGACCGGGAAGCTGCGCCGCAAGCCCCGCCGGCTCCGGGCCGGCAGTTCCCGCGCGTCTCTCCGGTCCCGGCGAAGCGCCGCGGGCCCGGAGCCCACCCATCCGCCTGCCGCCCCAGGCCCAGCACCTGCACCATGATGGCCATGCGGAGCGAGTCCTTGGGGATGCTCTCGCTGCATTTCTTGCAGGAGGCGCGCCCGCTCTTGGCGTACTCCACCCGGTAGAGCTTGTCCGAGGCCTCCGCCATCGTCGCACTGGCGCCGTAGCAGCACCCAGACCCAGCTCGGACTCCTCGGCTAACGTGTCAGTTCCCCGCAGCCGTGCTGAGCCGACTCCGCTAGGGATAGATTGCTGATGCCTGGCGGCGGGAACGCCCCCAGACTCGCGCTCGAGGGGCGGGGCCTTCTGGTCACGGGGCGGAGCCTTCAGCTTGGAACTCCGCTTCTAGCGCCCGCGTGTTGGGGGCGGAGTTCGGTCCAGGGTGTCTGCGCCTGCGCACGCCGAGCTAGTGGGAGCAGGGAGCAGCTGTCTCCCTAAGGATGGCTGTCGTAAGTCCCTGGCTAATCCCTACTCTTCTAGTCGGTTTATCCGGGAAAGGCTTCCTTGATCGCGCAACTACTTCCACCCACCGTTTAAAAAAATTGATATCTTGCCGGGCGTGGTGGCGCACGCCTTTAATCCTAGCACTCAGGAGGCAGAGGCTGGTGGATCTTTGAGTTCAAGGCCAGCCTGGTCTACAGAGTGAGTTCCAGGCCAGCCAGAGCGACAGGGAGACCATGTCTCAAAAAAAAAAAAAAAAAAAAAATTAGATATAATATATATATATAGATTTATATAGGTACATGTAGGGAGCTGGAGAGATGGCCTACCGGTTAAGAGCGCCAACTGCTCTTGCAGAGAACCCGGTTTGATTCCTCAGCAACCACATGGCGGCTAAGAACCGTCTTTTAACTCCAGTTCCCGGGGAAGTCCGACACCCTCTTCTTTGACCTCCTCGGCTTTGCCACGACACGGGTGCACAAACCACATGCCAGACAGTACATTCATACCAAATAAAAAAAATAAAAAAAAATTGAATCTCTGTATTATATGTGTATGAGTGTATTGCCTGCGTCTATGTAGGTATACCGCATGCATATGCAGTGCCTGCGGCAGTCAGAAGAAGCCAGATCCCCTGAAATTGGATTTACGGGCAGTTGTTAGTCGCCGGGCAGTTGTTAGTCGCCATGTGGGTGCCAGGAATCAAAACCAGGAAAGAGCAGCTGGTGCTCTTAACTGCTGAGCCCTCTCTCCAGCCATCACTACTTTGAATTACAATAATTGTTAAAATGTGCTCTGCTGCTCTCCAACATCTTGTATTTTTTATTTTTATTTTTTTTAATTGTTGTATGTGTACAATGTACGTGTCCTGCATTAGTTTGTGTTACACCGTGTCGTGCAAGGCCGGCGGAGGTCAGATAGAGGGTCTCAATTCCCTGGAACTGGAGTTCTCCTAGAATTGGAGGTTACAGAAGTTTCGTTTATTTTTTTAGCCGCCTTGTGGGTGCTGGGGATAAACGCGGGTCCTCTGCAAGAGCGTCGGTGCTCGTTACACCGCTAGGCATCTCTCCAGCCCCACATCTTGTTTTATTAATGATAGACACGTTTTTTTTTTTTTTTTTTTTTTTTTTATGGTCTTTTCGAGACATGGTTGCATCCCTGTAGCCCCAGCTGTCCGGGAACTCAACCTCTGTGACCAGGCTGGCCTTGAACTCACAAAGATCCGCCATGCTTCTTCTTCTCCTCCAGTGTAGGATTAAAGCATGTGCCACCCCCCCCTGCCCTGCAATGTAACACTTTTAAAAAATATTTTTATGCTGGGGCGTGGTGCGCCATCCTTTAATCCCAGCACTAGGGGGCAGAGGCTGCGGATCTCTGTGAGTTCAAGGCCAGCCTGGTCTACAAAGTGAGTTCCAGATAGCTTGGGCTACCGGAACCTTTCTCAAGAACCAAAACAACAACAGTAACGATCAACAACAATATATTATTTTTGTGTATGAATATAATTGCCCACATGTATGTAAGAGGCCTGGTGTTGTACAATGCCGGAGGAAGTAAGAAGGTGTTTATCACCGTGAAACTGGAGTACAGAGGGTTTGAGCTACAATGTTGTGTTGCTGGACGAAACCGGTCCTCTGAAAAAGCCAGTCAGTGGGCTCTCAATTGACTGAGCCATCTCTCCAGCCCCAACACTGGGGGGCTTTCTTTCTTTTCTTTTTCAGGGGAGAGCACAAAGCAGTCCCCCCACTACCACAAATTATGGATTTGGGGAAATCACAGGGGTCAGCACATCCCAAGGTGCAATGGAATTAGCCGCATCCCTGGGAAAACTACCTTTTGTGCATGGTTTCTCCCTGCCAGGTAAGTTAAAACACGTGTATTCGTTTTTTTTTTGAATTATTATTTATTTTGTAACATGTATGAATGTACGGTCTGCAAATGTAGGTTTGTGGCACCCATGTCTGCAAATGACATGGAGGTCAGAAGAGGTTGTAGGTTTCCCCTGGAGAACTGGAGTTAAAGATGGGTTCCGCCAATGTGGGTGCTGGATTTGAACTCTGGTCTCGTGAAGAGTGTCGGTGCTCTTACTGCTAGGCCATTCCTCCAGCCCAAGCACTTTCTTACAATAATTGACTTTTAGAATTTTTAAAAAAATATTTATTTATAGGGTCAGAGAGGATGGCTCAGTGAGTAAGATTACTGTCTGCTCCTTCCAGAGGAAAGAGGGTTTGAATCCTGGCACAATGCATGTTCAGCAAACAAACTCAGAAACTCCGCGAACTCCAGTTCCACGAGATCCCATTTCCTTATCTGAGCCGTCTGTGAACATTGCACAACATGGGTGCATTTACAGAAATGCAGGTAGTGCAGTCACACCAATAAGTAAAAAATAGTTTTTTTTAAATTTTATTTATTTCTGTATGTTGTATCAATGTACTGTCTGCATGCAATCTGTGCACCCTGTCGTGGCAATGCCTGGGTCAGAAGAGGGTCTCGGATTCCCCTGGAACTGGAGTTCTCCTAGAAGTGGAGTTACGGATGGTTCTCTGCCATGTGGGTGGGGGGATCGAACCCGGGTCCTCTGCAAGGCGCGGTCGGCGCTCTCAACCCTAGGCCATCTCTCTCCCTAGCCCCAAGAAAATTTTTAAAAAGATTTATGTGTATGCGTATGCCTTGTTTGAGTTTATGTGCACCCATAGTACTGCCCAATGAGAGACAGAGGGCATTGGACTTCCCCTGGACTGGAGTTACAGTTATAGCAGTTGTGAAGCTAATGTGTTACACTGGGAAAGCAAACTCTGTCTTCTGTGAGAACAGAAACGCTCTTATACCACAGAGCAACCACTCTAGACCCTGTTTGTTTTTTGTTTTTGAATTTATTTAAAAATCCTGTCTGTATGTTGTTCCATTCACTTAAAACATTGTGATTATGGTGCTGGCTTAAAGACTGCTTGGGGGTGCTGGAGAGATGGGGCTCAACGGTTAAAACACTGACTGCTCTTGCAGAGGAACCCGGGTTTGATTCCCCCAGAAAAAAGCACTCACATGGCGCTCCAGAACCAGTTAACTCAGTTCCAGGGGAATCCGACACCTTCTCTGACCTTCTGTGGCATTGAACAACGACATGAGTGCAACCACCTACATGCAGACAGTATCTCATCACATTAAAAAAAAAAAAAAAAAAAAAAGGACCACCAGCTGCACGCAGGTCCGTGTAAAACCCCAGAACTACTGGGGTTTTGAAGCGAGGATAGTGGAGTTCAAGCCAGCCTGGGACTGTTCATAGGTAAGAGCCAACCATACCCTCTCAGTTCTGCAAGGGAAGATAAGAAAAGAAAAGATAATTAATTGCAATCCCTAAAAGTTGGGCTGGAGATAGCTCAGTGGGTAGAACACAAAAAACATGTGGACAGAGAGAAGAGGTTCAGGACAGACCGGAAATAGCTGAGTAGACTGGGAGACATCTATAGGATCTTAAAATAATTAACTGTAGTAAGTGGCATGTATGAGGCGTCATTAGAGTTTTACTCGGTAACTGTGGTGGTTATGTTGTCGACTTGACCTTGAGTCATCTACATCTAGGAGACAATCCTTGGATAAGCCTCTGAGGATTATCTAGTGTTAGTTGGAGTGGAAAATCCACTTAACTGCAGTGGTGCCATCTCATGGACTGGAGCCCGGACTGAATACAAAAGAAAGTGGCGTGGTGGGCGCACGCCTTTATCCTGGCGACTTGGGAGGAGCAGGCGATGCTTTGTGTTCAGGCCAGCCTGGTCCTAACAAAGTGAGTTCCAGGACAGCGGGGCTACAGGGAAACCCTGTCTCAAGAAACAAAAAAAAAAAAAAAAAAAAAAAAAAAAGCCCTCCAACTAACACAACACCAACAAAAAACAAAACAAAAGAAAGTTGAGCAGGCGCATTCATCTCTGTCTGCTTTCCAGACTGTGGAATGTGACTAACTGCCTAACTCAGGTCCTGCCTCCAGGACTTCATTGTCACCATGGACAGTACCTTAAGAAATGTGAGCCAAAATAAGCCTTTCTCCTTAAAGTATTGCTCTGTCACACAAGACAAGTAACCAGAAGCAGTCTTCGTTCCATCTCTGAGTTGACAGCTCTGTCATTCCTCAGCAGCTACCCATTGTTCCCATCCTGGCACCCATTCCACCTGCCTAAAGTGTGGATAAACTCTGTGTCTGTCAACAGATTGATGGTGAGCTGTGACCAGGCCTATTTGCCCCATGGCTTTCTGATGGAGCAGGTATGAAACAGCTCCAGATACCCTCATCTGAGCTGGCTTCAGTGTCCTCTGCCCTGGTCTTTTAATCCCACCATGAGTGAGAGACCTTGTTATGGGCAGAGAGAGAGAGACAGGAGCAGAGAAATCTGAACCAATCCAGGTGGTGGGGTCATTCCTTACTTGGCTTGTATCTAATCTTATGTGTATTCAATCAGGCAAGTGCCATTGCTTCAGATGGTCTAAATCAATAAACCCTCAATTCATAACATTGTAATTTGGTCTATGAAGGCTTTTCCGTCCTTTTAAATTCTGGACTAGTCTAGCCTATCTGATAGTAGTACCTGGATGCTACCATGTATGAGATAAGTTCTTCTTCTTTCTTGGTTTTTTGAGAAAAAACCAAGAGAAAGAAAAACTGCAGGTCCTCTCTCTGCAGTTTCAGGTCTTAACTCACTTTATAGACCGGTCTAGCCCCTGAAACTCACAGAGAGCTGCCTGCTTCTGCCTTCTGAATCTCTGTGGATTAAAGGTGTGGTGCCCGCTAAGGCGTGGTGGTGTGTGTAATGCATGTAATCCTAGCACTGGGAGGCAGGCGGATCTCTGTGTTGGATCAGGCCAACGCTGCACAGCGGAGGGAGTTCCAGGCCAAACTGGGGCTATAGGGAGACCAGGTCTCAAAAAGACAAAAATAAATCAATAAATAAAAAGAAAATAAATAAATAAGTAAATAACATAGTGTGTGCCACCAGCCCCAGGTAAGATAATTTGTCTACTTTTTTTTTTTTTTTTTTTTTTGGTGTCTTTCGAGACAAAGGGTCTCGCCCTGTACCCCAGCTGTCCATGGATTCACTCTGTAGACCAGCTGGCCTTGACTCACAAAGATTCTGCCCTGCCTCTGCCTCTAAGTGCTAGGATTAAGGGTGCGCCACCACGCCCCACTTGTAATGATTTTTTATTTCCGGGAGGAATCCATGGGCTTCATAGGACTGCCATGGGTCCTGGATATATATGTTATATATGTATACATGATTTAAGATTCTTTGCCCTAGAACTCATAAGGATGGCCAGCACTCTCTGGCTGCCTACTCAATATTTCTCTATGGGTGGGTTGGTATATACTATCTCGCAATTATGCCCAGTTTGCCTCATGGTGTTCACCATTTCAATAAATGCTACCATTCTGGCAAATTATTACAGGCCAACACTTGGCCTCAACCCGATTTCCTTCCTATTCGGATGCACATCCAGTCTACCACCCAATCCTGAATTCCTGTCTCCTGTCTTCTCAGTGTCCCACCAGCACCACCACCAGAGTCACCATGTCTTTCACAGCCACCTTCTTCCTTCCAGCCTTCCCTTTACTGTCTTCTCCCTCAAAAGCACATAGAGGGGCGGAGAGATGGCCCACAGCGTTGGTTAAGAGACCACGTTACCGACTGCTCTTGCAGAGACCCAGTTCAATTCCCAGCACCTAAATGGCGCGTAAGAACCAGTTAATCCAGTTTCGGAATCTGACACCCTCTTCTGACCTCGGCAGCATTGCAACGAATGGGTGCACGACCCTACATATAGGCAGTACTTCATACACATAAAATAATAAATAAAAAAAAGAATTGTTTTTAAAAAATGTAAAGTGCACGTCAAAAAAAAAAAAAAAAGCACTGAGTTTGTTTTACAGCTCAAACTGTGTCGCTGGCATACAGGAAACCCGTCAAACATTTGTCTTTACTTCCACAGGCAGGCAGAGTATAGGTGTCTGTTTCAATTCGGACTCTGGGCCTTTCCTATCCTTTCTTTTTTTCCCTTTTTTTTTATTTTTATTTCTTTTGGCCAGGGTCCCTGTAACAGACCCTACGGCGTGGTCGGACTTGCTATGTAGGACCACCTGATCTCACAGATCCACCGGCACTGCCTCACCCAGTGCTGGGACATAAGGCATGCACCGTGACTAAGATGCTCAACCTCTTCCAGTGAGTCCCACTGCCTCAGCCACATAGAAACTGCTTTTTCTGAAATATCACGCGCATCTCATGGCCTTTGCATTGGCTATTACTGTTCTGAAACGTGTTTCACCTAGGCAACAGGACAAGCCTCTACCCCGCTTCATCTTCTCCCTTGCTTTCTAGGGATCATATGCATGTGTACTCAGCTATGGTGAATAGCCTCTGCATGACCTTTACCTTCTTGCCCTTATATTCTTCTTTGCACTTACCATTCTAGCAGCTTGCTTAGGGTATCTATCTATTTATTTTCAAGTTCCAGCCCCTCCAGATGGTAAGCTCCATAAGGAGGACGCTTACTGCAGTGTCCTCAGTGCCTGGAACAGTCCTGAGCGCTGAAAGTATTCCTGTATAGAATGAGTGATTGAATTCCATTCTTGGCCCTCCTTTTATGCAGCTGAGCGTTTTAACTAATGTCACTTCTTTCCCATTTGGATTGTGTTGTTGTGTTTTGTCTTTTCGAGACAGGGTCTCCCTGTAGCCCCATGCTATCCTTGAACTTACTCTGTAGAGCAGGCTGGCCTTGAACCACAGATCCGCCGCCGCTCTGCCTCCCGAGTTGCTAGGATTAAGGCGTGCACCCACTCCATTTTGTATACTGGATTTTGTTTACTCCTTATTTATAATGTTGAGTAGGTGGGGCTTTTTTTTGGTTATATTTTTGTTTTGTTTTTGAGACAGGGTCGCCCTGTAGCCCCAGCTGCCTTGGAATTCACATGTAGACCAGGCTAGCCGCGAACTCAACAAGATCCATCGTGCCTCTGTTGGGATTAAAGGCTGATTTTTTTTTTTTTTTTTTTTTTTTTTAGTTTTATTTTTTTTTATTACTAATAGATGAATTATATTTACTTAGAATTTTTCAGAATGTCCACAAACACTGCTGCAGCTTTTCCCATTACCAAGAGATATTCAGTGAACAGCATAACTATTTCATTTGCATTTAACAAGCTTCTACAGAGAAAGAGCTGAAGATGAATAAGCCACTGTTGTACTTCACACCAACAAGAGCCTGCTTTGAATAACTATGTCTAGTTACAATCCCCGCTAGGATACCAGGCAATGTTGGGGTTAATGAACAGGGCTGTCTAAAGAATTACTTGATAATTTCTGCTAAACAACCCACACCCCCTCCCCAAAAATAAAGAAAAATAAAAAAAGATACTGTGTAATTTAAAAGCAAATCCCATATGGCTTATAGTTTTTGATTTTTGTTTTTTGGCTTTAGGACTCGCTTCATGTAGCAGAGGCTGGGCTCAAACTACCTATGTACCCAAATGTGATCTTGAGCTTCTGATCCTCCTACCTCTCCGTCCTAATGCTGGGATTAAAGCATGTGCTGCCACACCTGATTTATGCAGTGCTGGGGCTTGAACCCAGGGCTTTGGGGTGCTTGCTAGAAAAGACAGCAATCTACAATCCTGAACTACAAAAAATTCCATCCTTGATTTCTTTGTTTCTTTGAAAGAGTACATTATGGGGCTGGAGAGATGCTCAGGAGTTGGGGAGAGTGCCGACTGCCTTGCAGAGGACACGGTTCGAGTCCCAGCAGCCACGTGGCGGCTAAGAACATCTTTTAACTCCAGTTCCAGGGGAATCCGACACCCTCTTCGGACCTCGGGCAAGCAGTTGCACGACATGGGTGCACCAACCTACGGTCGAGAAAGTACACTCATACACACAAAAAATAATAAATTAAAAAATTTTTAATTAAATCACATTAAGAAAAAAGAAAGAGTACATTATGTCTGGGAAGGTTTAACTGCCTTGAGGAAAAGGAGGGGACAAAGCAGCTACTGGACCACCTTGTTTATGGTTATCATCTTCATCTTCTTCATCCCCTCAGCATCTTTGCCTTCTTTCTTTCCTTGCTCTGTTTGCCTCACCAGGATCCCTTTGGCTGTATCTGCAGCAGTGTCCTTTGGCCGCATCTGCAGCAGAGTCCTTTGGTCCTTTTCCTTTAACCCAGTAGCCGTCCTCTTGGGCTCTTTGCCACTCATGGTGTGTCACCGTGTCTTCCAGCTCATTACATCAGCGCCAGTGCATTGACCAGGATCCCTTTAGGTTCAGGGCAGAACTCAGAACACACAGGAAAAGGCAAAGGAGGACTTCTCTTTCATTTCTGCTCTAGCATCAATTTAGCTTTTTTTTTTTAATGGCAACTTATATAACCACATTTTCCTTTCTCTGAAGCACACTAAGCTTTCTACCATTTTTGGATGGTTTTTCATCTGGGCATTTTTCTCATATGGCTCCCAGCAATTTGCACAAAATGCCTATGATGACGTCTCCTCGCCATCTCTGTTGCCCTCAGTGAAACACAGAGTTGTTCATCCGGTTCCCCTTGGACTCTTACTTGGCTTGTCTTTGGCTCTAAGGAGGTGTTTTCAGATTTTGTTTTTTTTGTCGAGAGGGTCTCTGCAAGGTTCCCTAGGCTGGCCTCAAACTTGAGATCTTCCTCCTTTGAATAAAGGTTGTTTTGTTTGAGACAGGGTCTTATAATGGTCCGAGGCTGCTCTTGAACTTGTTATACAGCTGAGAATGATCTTGAACGTCTGACATAGTAGGCTATGTGCACGGCTTTTTGGGGATTACAGACTACAAGCAGACCACAGCCAGTTGACGGTGATGCTGGTGGATTGACCAGGGCGTTGGGTGTGCTGGGGGAAGGCAAAAAAAGCACTCTACTTACTGAGGCCCCATCCGATCAAGCAACATTTCTATCTAAATTATTCTTTTCTTGTTTTTTAATATTGATTGATGTTTATTTGCATAGGGGAAGTGTAGTTATTTTTACATATATGGAGATGGGTATGCTGACAATACCACCTGCATGATAGAGAATTTGGTGCACCGGGTCGGGCGACCACATGGCAGCAGGGAACCGGACTTGTAACGGCCGTCGTGCCAGGGACATCAATGACGGTGCAGATTCCCCTGGACTGGAGTTTAAAGGAATAGGTTCTCAGCTGCCATGTGGGTTCTGGGGATCAAAACCCGGCTCCCTCGGAAAGAGCGGTCGGCGCGCTTTACCGCTAGGCCATCTCTCTAGCCCCGTTGATTCTTTCCGTAAACTTTTGTCTAACTTTATTTTTGAACTTTCTCATTTGGAATACTTTTTCTTCCATCCCTTGTCCGCTTTTTTCCCCCAGTGCTGGGGATTGAACCTGAGATCTCACAAGTACCAAATGAGTGTCATCATTTCCCCCCCCCGCCCCCACTGAATTATATACCCAGTCTGGGAAAATTTTTTTTTCTAACTTTTACTCTTTTTCTTCGTTCATAACATTTTTCATTGTGTTGTAACTCTGAGTCACCTCTGTTTTTCCTTCTGTTCTCTGCACCTCTGTTTCTCACACATTTGCTAGTGCCACAGTTTTATTCCCTAAGTAATTTCATTTTTCAGAGGACAGGGCTATATTAAACTTTGCTATTGCGACTTTATGGTTATTGGGATAATGTTCTGGGTTTGGATTGGATTTTATTGTGGTTTCTTTTTTTCTTTAAAATGTGTTTTTCTTTTTTATTGTTATAACTTGTTCTACAAAATCATACATCATTTCGCAATCGAATTTAGAGTCACCTTCTGTAGGAATGAAACTTTGTCTGGTTCAAGGCAGGACCTGCAAGTCCTGTCCCAGAACCTCTGCGAGTTATCTTATAGCTCCATGGGCATTTAGTGCCGGGGAGGTAATCTGTAGCTCTGTGACATCGGGATATTGGTATATCCTGCCTTGCCTGTCTCTGCAAAGTTCCAGACACTGATGGCCTCTTCCTTTGAGGCATTGAGCAAAAATTTCACCTCTAGTTTACCTGTTATGAACAGGAGATCTGCAGCCCCTGTAGGAGCCAGGATGGCCTGCACTTCCCTTCCCCTCATTCACACCCTTCTGCCCCCCCCCGTCCTTGCCAGAGCACATAGCTTTTAGTATATAAACACATTGCTGGCATGAATAAAAACTGAGTCTTTCTCCTGGACCCTCTCTCTTTGAGTCCATTTCATTTCTCTTCTGGTTGGGTGATTTCTCGCAGTTCCCCACCCCCCCCCCCCCCCCCCCCCCCCCCCCCCCCCCCCCCCCCCCCCCCCCCCCACACTCCTTCTTCCAGAATCATTCAGCCTAGAAACTGTTAGCCTGTTGGCAGGAAAAAAACTCCAAAAGCATGCCATAGAACTGCCAGCCTGGTTCAAGGAAGGAAGAATATCATGTGGATTACAGCCACGCATGATTAAAGGACCAACAGACTATATATATATATTATTATATATTATATATATATATATATATAATATATATAATTAGATGACAACCACAGCTTCCCTTTCCATGCCCCCACCCCACCTGAGTCCCTGGACTCTAACAGACAATGGCTTGCATCTTTTGCTGAGTCTTTCCAGTTTTTTTTTCCAGTTCTTTTTTATTGTTCTCTCCAACGTGTATTGCTTCATATATATACATATATACATAGTTTAGTTTATATAGTATATATACATAAATATAGACATACATACACATGTCATCTGAATTGGAGGATTTTTTTTTTTTTTTCTAAAAAAAAAAAAATGTTTTCTTAAGGAAGTGCTTGGAAGGTTCCTCCTTGGCAAGCCCAAACAATCATCAATCCTGCCCCATGCTCCACGCTGGGGTGTTTCCCTCCCATGGTCCCCCAAAGGAAGTCCATTAAGCATGCAACCTGTCCTGATCCCCTGCACTGGCCTCCAGGATACAGCCCGTGTAGCCAACAATGGCAGTCTAGACTCTGACGAGGTTGAATCCCCTTAGCTGCTGAGATCCCACAAGCTGGGTATCTCCAGTAGCCCCAATCTGGCATTGAAGGTTTGGAGATTCTTGGAGTGACATGAGTCTCAGTCCATATTGGAGGTTAAAAAGCTGTGTCTCACTGGGCGTGGTGGCGGCACCCTTTAATCCTAGCACTTTGGAGGTAGAGGCAGGCAATCTTCGGAGTTCAAGGCCAACCTGGTCACAGAGTGAGTTCCTGGACAGCTGAGCTACAGGGAGAGTCCTGTGCTCAAAAAGACCCAAAAAAAAAAAAAAAAAAGCTGTGTCTCATGTCGTTGAGGAATGGCAAAAGCAGTGGCAGCCACAGAGCAACCTGCCGAATGGAAGACATGCCAAACAAAGTGTCTATCTTTGTTTTTCTTTTTACGATATCTCAAGTTTTATAGCTAAAGTACAATTTCTCTGAGCGTACGGATTTTAATTGTACTTCTATATCCTTTTGTCTATTTGCTTTTTTTAGCAAGATCTCACTATGTAATCCAGTTGGGCCTGGAACTTGCTATGTAGACCAGGCTGGCCTCAAACTCTCAGAGGATCCTCCTGCCTCTGCCTCTGGAGTGCTGGGATTAAAGGTGTGCGCCACCACGCCTAGCCACCGTGTCTTGATGATGGGACTGTTAACAGAAGTTTGTTTTTTCTTCTCTGAGTAGTACCGGGGATTAAACCCTTAAGTGTACAATCCTCAGTAAGAAGATCCTCAAATAAAACTGAAAGACATATCTCGACGAACAGATGTACCAATTACAACACAAAACGTGCAAAAACATGAAAACCCAAGGCAGCATGGCAAATCAGAAGCGATGTGATTATGAGGTGATGGGACTGCGGAGCCTCCCATTATGACTCATTCCAGGGATGTGGCCATGAGGACAATGCCATTCTGATCGTGGCTATGGTCTGATACTGTCGGCAGCTGCCCACCCTGGCAGGCACCAGTTGCTGTCTTGTTACTGCCTGAGACTTTCAGAGAGCAGCAGTGTTTCCAGGGTGTGGGGTGAAGGGGGGGTGGGACAGGTGAGTGACAAAAAAAAAGGGGGGAATTTTTCCTGTTTGGTTGGTCCTGGGTCCCAGGAGATTGACTACTTAGGATATAAGGACTCAACATCTGCCCCCCACTGAAGAGGGGCACTTGCTCTTTCACCACCTGGAAGCTTTCTCCTCTATGTCCCTCCAATTTATCCCTTCTTTTTTTTTTTTTAAATTTTTTAGATGAAGTTTTATTATTTCGTATGTGTATGAATGTACTGTCTTCATGCAAGTTGTGCACCCGTGTCGTGCATGCCACAGAGGGCAGAAGAGAGGTGTCGAATTCCCCTGGAACTGGAGTTCTTCTGGAATTGGAAGTTTCCAGACGGTTTCTCGAGCCCCATGTGTGTGCTGGGATCGAACCCGGGTCCTCTGTAAAGGCGGTCGTATCGCTCTTAACCGTAGGCCATCTCTCCAGCCCCAATTGTAATCCCTTCTTAAGTTTAGTTTGGACAGGTGCGGGGGCGCACGCCTTTAGTCCTAGCACTGGGAGGCGAGGCAGGCCGGATCTTTGTGTTCAATACCAGCCTGCTCTACAGAATGAGTTCCGGACGCTGGGATTACAGGGAGACCCTGTCTCGAACACCAAAAAAAAAAAAGGGTTTATTTTGGGCTGGGGATGCAGCTCACTTGGTAGAGTGCCTGCCTAGCATGGACAAAGCCTTGGTCTCCAGCAACAAATAAGACAGGTATGGTGCCGCCAGCCTGGGACATGTGAGACTGTATACATACATACAATCACACACACACATACATACATATATATATATATTTAAGGGTATAGTGCCAACATTAGCTTAGCTCTAGCAAGAACCTCATAGCTAGCTGGGTGTGGTGGTACATGACTTTGTGTCCTAGTTTTTTCTTCCATTGCTGTGACAAAACAATCTGACCAACACCAACCTTGGGGAGGAAAGGGTTTATTCAGCTTATCTCCTGGGTCACATTTCTCAGGGAGCCCAAGGCAAAGACTCAGGGCAGGAACATGGGAGGCAGGAGTTGAAGCACAGGCCATGGGGGAGTACTGTTCACTGGCTTGCCTCCTGCTCATGCCCATCCCACCTTCTTATACAGTACACAACACCTGCCCAGGGTGGCACTACGCATCGTGGGCTGGGCCCTCCCACACTGCTCGAACATTATGGAGACAATACTCCACAGATGGTGGCCACAGGCCAATCATGGAGCCAATTCCCAACTTAGGCTACCTCAACCCAGGTGTGTAATGTTGACACTAAAGCTATCCAGCACACTTTAATCCTAGCACTTGGGAAGCAGAGGGCAGGTGGAATCGCGGTATTCAGGCCAGCCTGGTCTACCGAACGAGTTCCAGGACAGCTGGGGCCAATAGGGAGACCCTGTCTCAAAAAGACCAAAAAAGGCTGGAGACTGGCTCAGCAGTTAGAGCACGACTGCTCTTGGAGAGGACCCAGGTTGATTCCCAGCACGCACATGGTGGCGAAGAGCCGTCTTTAACTCCAGTTTTCAGGGGNGGTTCTTAGCCGCCATGTGGGTGCTGGGGATTGAACCCGGGTCCTCTGCAAGAGCAGTCGGTGCTCTTAACCGCTAGGCTATCTCTCCAGCCCCACATCTTGTTATTTAATGTAACACTTTTTTTTTTTTTTGGTCTTTTTCGAGACAGGGTCTCCCTGTAGCCCCAGCTATCCTGGAACTCACTCTGTAGACCAGGCTGGCCTTGAACTCACAAAGATCCGCCTGCTTCTGCCTCCCAAGTGCTAGGATTAAAGGCATGTGCCACCATGCCCTGCTAATGTAACACTTTTAAAAATATTTTTATTGCTGGGCGTGGTGGCCATGCCTTTAATCCCAGCACTAGGAGGGCAGAGGCTGGCGGATCTCTGTGAGTTCAAGGCCAGCCTGGTCTACAAAGTGAGTTCCAAGATAGCTGGGACTACAGGGAAACCCTTTCTCAAAGAGACCAAAACAACAACAGTAACGACAACAACAATATATATAATTTTTGTGTATGAATATATTGCCCACATGTATGTAAGAGCACTGGTGTTGTACAATGCCGGAGGAAGTAAGAAGGTGTTTATCACCTGAAACTGGAGTTACAGATGGTTGTTAGCTACCATGTGTTTGCTTGGAATCGAACCTGGGTCCTCTGAAAAAGCAGTCAGTGCTCTCAATTGCTGAGCCATCTCTCCAGCCCCAACACTGGGGGGCTTTTCTTTCTTTTCTTTTTCAGGGGAGAGCACAAATGCAGTCCCCTACTACCACAAATTATGGATTTGGGGAAATCACAGGGGTCAGCACATCCCAAGGACAATGGATTAGCCCCACCCTGGGAAAACTACCTTTTTGGTCATGGTCTCTCTCCTGCCAAGTAAGTATAACACTGTATTCTTTTTTTTTTAATTTTATTTATTTTTGTACATGTATGAATGTACTGTCTGCATGTAGGTTTGTGCACCCCTGTCGTGAAATGCCATGGAGGTCAGAAGAGGGTGTTGGATTCCCCTGGAGCTGGAGTTAAAGATGGTTCCGCCATGTGGGTGCTGAGGATTGAACCTGGGTCCTCTGTAAGAGTGGTCGGTGCTCTTAACTGCTAGGCCATCTCTCCAGCCCAACACTGTGTTCTTAAGCATAATTGGCTTCTTAGTAAAAATATTTATTTATGGGTCAGAAGAGATGGCTCAGTGAGTAAGATTACTGTCTGCTCCTTCCAGAGGAAAGAGGGTTTGAATCCTGGCACATGCATGTCAGCAAACAAACTCCAAACTCCGTAACTCCAGTTCCAGAGGATCCCATTTCCTCTTCTGGCCTCTGTGAACATTGCACAACATGGGTGCATTTACATAAATGCAGGTAGTGCAGTCACACACATAAGTAAAGAAAATATTTTTTTTTAATTTTTTATTTATTTCTGTATGTGTATCAATGTACTGTCTGCATGCAAGTCTGTGCACCCATGTTGTGCAATGCCTTGGAGGTCAGAAGAGGGTCTCGGATTCCCCTGGAACTGGAGTTCTCCTAGAATTGGAGTTACGGATGGTTCTCTGCCATGTGGGTGCTGGGGATCGAACCCGGGTCCTCTGCAAGAGCGGTCGGCGCTCTCAACCGCTAGGCCATCTCTCTAGCCCCAAGAAAATATTTTAAAAGATTTATGTGTATGCGTATGCCTGTTTGAGTTTATGTGCACTGCCTGTATGCCCATGGAGGCCAGAGGGCATTGGACTCCCCTGGAACTGGAGTTACAGTTATAGTCAGTTGTGACAGCTAATGTGTACACTGGGAAGCAAACTCTGTCTTCTGTGAGAACAGAAAGCGCTCTTACCCACAGAGCCACCACTCTAACCCTGTTTTGTTTTTTGTTTTTTGATTTTTTTAAAATCCTGTTATGTTGTTCCATTCACTTAAAACATTGTGATTATGGTGCTGTGCTTAAGACTGCTTATGGGGCTGGAGAGATGGGGCTCAACGGTTAAAAGCACTGACTGCTCTTGCAGAGGACCTGGGTTTGATTCCCAGAGCCTACATGGCGGCTAAGAACCATCTTAACTCCAGTTCCAGGGGAATCCGACACCTTCTGCTGACCTCTGTGCTTGAAAACAACGACATGAGTGCAACCACCTACATGCACAGTATACTCATACACATTAAAAAAAAAAAAAAAAAAAAAGGACCACCAGCGACACGCAGGTCCGTAAACCCCAGAACTCCAATTGGGGTTTTGAAGCGAGAAGTGAGTTCAACCAGCCTGGGACTGTCCTCATAAGGTAGTAGCCACACCTACCCTCTCGATGTCTGCAAGGAAGATAAGAAAAGAAATAGAATTAAATATGCAATCCCTAAAAAGTTGGGCTGGAGATACAGCTCAGTGGTAGAACACAAAAAACAGTGTTGAGCAGAGAGAGAGGTTCAGGAGACCGGAAATAGCTGAGTAGACTGGGAGACATCTATAGGATCTTAAAATAATTAACTGTAGTAAGTGGCATGTATGAGGCGTCATTAGAGTTTTACTCGGTAACTGTGGTGGTTAATGTTGTCGACTTGACCATCTGTAGAATCATCTAGGAGACAAGCCTTGGATAATGCCTCTGAGGGATTATCTAGTTTAGTTGGAGTGGAAAATCCACTTAACTGCAGTGGTGCCATCTCATGGACTGGAGCCCGGACTGAATACAAAAGAAAGTGGCGTGGTGGCGCACGCCTTTAATCCCTGGCGACTTGGGAGGTAGCAGGCGATCTTTGTGAGTTCAAGGCCAAGCCTGGTCCTACACAAGTGAGTTCCAGGACAGCGGGGCTACAGGGAGAACCCTGTCTCAGAAAAACAAAAAGAAAAAAAAAAAAAAAAAAAAAAAAAGCCCTCCAACAACACAACACACAAAAAAAACAAAACAAAAGAAAGTTGAGCAAGCGCATTCATCTCTGTCTGCTTTCCAGACTGTGGATGTGACTAACTGCTCTCCCAGGTCCTGCCTCCAGGACTTCATTGTCACCATGGACAGTACCTTAAGAAAGCTAGCCAAAATAAGCCTTTCATCCTTCAGTAGGTGCTTCTGTCACACAAGACAAGTAACCAGAAGCAGTCTTCGTTCCATCTCTGAGTTGACAGCTCTGTCATTCCTCAGCAGCTACCCATTGTTCCCATCCTGGCACCCATTCCACCTGCCTAAAGTGTGGATAAACTCTGTGTCTGTCAACAGATTGATGGTGAGCTGTGACCAGGCCTATTTGCCCCATGGCTTTCTGATGGAGCAGGTATGAAACAGCTCCAGATACCCTCATCTGAGCTGGCTTCAGTGTCCTCTGCCCTGGTCTTTTAATCCCACCATGAGTGAGAGACCTTGTTTATGGGCAGAGAGAGAGAGACAGGGCAGACGACAATATAACCTAATCCAGGTGGTGGGGTCATTCGACTTTCTACTTGGCTTGTATCTAATCTTATGTGTATTCAATCAGGCAAGTGCCATTGCTTCAGATGGTCTAAATCAATAAACCCTTCAATTCATAAAACATTGTAATTTGGTCTATGAGGCTTTTCCTCCTTTTAAATTCTGGACTAGTCTAGCCTACTGATAGGTAGTACCTGGAATGCTACCATGTATAAGATAATTCTTCTTTCTTTCTTGGTTTGTTTGAGAAAAAACCAAGAGAAAGAAGAAACATGCAGGTCTCTCATCTCTGCAGTTTCAGGTCTTAACTCACTTTATAGACCAGCTAGCCCTTGACTCACAGAGAGCTGCCCGGACTTCTGCCTTCTGGAATGCTCTGTGGATAAAGGTGTGTGCCAGCTAAGGCGTGGTGGTGTAGGTGTATCTGTAACCTCAGCACTGGGGGCAGGCGGGATCTCTGGTTGGATCCAGGCAACGCTGCACCAGGGAGTTCAGGCCAAACTGGGCTATAGGGAGACAGGTCTCAAAAAGACAAAAATAAAATCAATAAATAAAAAATAAATAAATAAATAATAAATACATAGTGTGTGCCACCATGCCCCAGGTAAGATAATTTTCTACTTTTTTTTTTTTTTTTTTTTTTTTGGGTCTTTCGAGACAAGGTCGCCCTGTAGCCCCAGCTGTCCATGGATTCACTCTGTAGACCAGCTGGCCTTGACTCACAAAATTCTGCCTGCCTCTGCCTCCTAAGTGCTTAGGATAAGGGTGGCGCCACCACGCCCCAGCTTTGTACATGATATTTTTAATTCCGGGAGGAATCCATGGGCTTCATAGGACTGCCATGGGTCCTGGATATATATTTATATATGTATACATATTTAAGAATTCTTTTTGCCCTAGAACTCATAAGGATGGCCAGCACTCTCTGGCTGCCTACTCAATATTTCTCTATGGGTGGGTTGGTATATACTTCTCCAATTATGCCAATTTGCCTCTGGTGTTCACCATTTCAATAAATTGCATACCATTCGGCAAATTATTAACAGGCCAACACCTTGGCCTCAACCCGATTTCCTTCCTATTCGGATGCACATCCAGTCTACCACCCAATCCTGAATTCCTGCTCTGCTGTCTTCTCAGTGTCCCACCAGCACCACCACCAGAGTCACCATGTCTTTCACAGCCACCTTCTTCCTTCCAGCCTTCCCTTTACTGTCTTCTCCCTCAAAGACATGAGGGGCGGAGAGATGGCCAAGCGTTGTAAGAGACCATGACCGATGCTCTTGCAGAGACCAGGTTTCAATTCCAAGCACCTACATGGCGCGTAAGAACCAGTCTAATCCAGTTCAGGAATCTGACACCCTCTTCTGACCTCTGCAGCATTGCAAACGACATGGGTGCACGACTCTAGCATATAGGCAGTACGTCCATACACATAAATAATAAATAAAAAAAAGAATTTTAAAAAATGTTAAAAGTGCACCAAAAAAAAAAAAAAAAAGCACATGAGGTTGTTTTACATCTCAAACTGTGTCGCTGGCATACAGGAAACCCGTCAAACATTTTCTTTCTCCACAGCAGGCAGAGTCTAGGTGTCTGTTTCAATTCGCTCTGGGCCTTTCATTCCTAAATCCTGTCGTTTTTTTCCCGTTTTTTTTTTTTTTTTTTCTTTTGGCCAGGTCTCCTCAGTAATGCTCCTGACAGGCTTTGGCTGGAACTTGCTATGTAGGACCAGCCTTGATCACACAGATCCACCTGCCACTAGGCCTCACCCAGTGCTGGGACAAAGGCATGCACCGTGACTCAAGTGCTCAACCCTCTCTCCAGTGAGTCCCACTGCCTCAGCCACATAGAACTGCTTTTTTCCCTGAAATATACGGCATCTCATGGCCTATTGCATTGGCTTATTACTTCTGAAAAGTTTTCACACTAGGCAACAGGCAGCCTCTACCCCCGCTTCAATCTTCTCCCTTGCTTTCTAGGGATCATATGCATGTGTACCTCAGCTATGGTGAATAGCCTCTGCATGACCTTTACCTTCTTGCCCTTATATTCTTCTTTGCACTTACCATTCTAGCAGCTTGCTTAGGGTATCTATCATTTTATTTTCAGTCACGCCCTCCAGATGGTAAGCTCCATAAGGAGGACGCTTACTGCAGTGTCCTCAGTGCCTGGAACAGTCCTGAGCGCTGAAAGTATTCCTGTATAGAATGAGTGATTGAATTCCATTCTTGGCCCTCCTTTTATGCAGCGGAAGCTTTTAACTATGTCACTTCTTTCTTCCAGTTTGGATTGTTGTTGTTTGTTTTGTCTTTGTTCGGACAGGGTCTCCCTGTAGCCCCAGCTATCCTTGAACTTACTCTGTAGAGCAGGCTGGCCTTGAACCTCACAAATCCGCCGCCTCCTGCCTCCCGAGTTGCTAGGATTAACGGCGTGCACCCAGCGCCATTTTGTATACTGGATTTTGTTTACCTCCTTATTTATAATGTTGTAAGTAGGTGGAGGCTTTTTTTCTTGGTGTATATTGTTTGTTTTGTTTTTGAGACAGGAGTCGCCCTGTAGCCCCAGCTGCCTTGGAATTCACGATGTAGACCAGGCTAGCCTCGAACTCACAAGATCCATCGGCCTCTGTTGGGATTAAAGGCTTTTTTTTTTTTTTTTTTTTTTTTTTTTTTTTTTTTTTTTAACTAATAAGAATTATATTTACCTTAGAATTTTTCAGAATGTCCACAACACTGCTGCAGCTTTTCCCATTACCAAGAGATATTCAGTGAACAGCATAACTATTTCATTTGCATTTAACAAGCTTCTACAGAGAAAGAGCTGAAGATGAATAAGCCACTGTTGTACTTCACACCAACAAGAGCCTGCTTTGAATAACTATGTCTAGTTACAATCCCCGCTAGGATACCAGGCAATGTTGGGGTTAATGAACAGGGCTGTCTAAAGAATTACTTGATAATTTCTGCTAAACAACCCACACCCCCTCCCCAAAAATAAAGAAAAATAAAAAAAGATACTGTGTAATTTAAAAGCAAATCCCATATGGCTTATAGTTTTTGATTTTTGTTTTTTGGCTTTAGGACTCGCTTCATGTAGCAGAGGCTGGGCTCAAACTACCTATGTACCCAAATGTGATCTTGAGCTTCTGATCCTCCTACCTCTCCGTCCTAATGCTGGGATTAAAGCATGTGCTGCCACACCTGATTTATGCAGTGCTGGGGCTTGAACCCAGGGCTTTGGGGTGCTTGCTAGAAAAGACAGCAATCTACAATCCTGAACTACAAAAAATTCCATCCTTGATTTCTTTGTTTCTTTGAAAGAGTACATTATGGGGCTGGAGAGATGCTCAGGAGTTGGGGAGAGTGCCGACTGCCTTGCAGAGGACACGGTTCGAGTCCCAGCAGCCACGTGGCGGCTAAGAACATCTTTTAACTCCAGTTCCAGGGGAATCCGACACCCTCTTCGGACCTCGGGCAAGCAGTTGCACGACATGGGTGCACCAACCTACGGTCGAGAAAGTACACTCATACACACAAAAAATAATAAATTAAAAAATTTTTAATTAAATCACATTAAGAAAAAAGAAAGAGTACATTATGTCTGGGAAGGTTTAACTGCCTTGAGGAAAAGGAGGGGACAAAGCAGCTACTGGACCACCTTGTTTATGGTTATCATCTTCATCTTCTTCATCCCCTCAGCATCTTTGCCTTCTTTCTTTCCTTGCTCTGTTTGCCTCACCAGGATCCCTTTGGCTGTATCTGCAGCAGTGTCCTTTGGCCGCATCTGCAGCAGAGTCCTTTGGTCCTTTTCCTTTAACCCAGTAGCCGTCCTCTTGGGCTCTTTGCCACTCATGGTGTGTCACCGTGTCTTCCAGCTCATTACATCAGCGCCAGTGCATTGACCAGGATCCCTTTAGGTTCAGGGCAGAACTCAGAACACACAGGAAAAGGCAAAGGAGGACTTCTCTTTCATTTCTGCTCTAGCATCAATTTAGCTTTTTTTTTTTAATGGCAACTTATATAACCACATTTTCCTTTCTCTGAAGCACACTAAGCTTTCTACCATTTTTGGATGGTTTTTCATCTGGGCATTTTTCTCATATGGCTCCCAGCAATTTGCACAAAATGCCTATGATGACGTCTCCTCGCCATCTCTGTTGCCCTCAGTGAAACACAGAGTTGTTCATCCGGTTCCCCTTGGACTCTTACTTGGCTTGTCTTTGGCTCTAAGGAGGTGTTTTCAGATTTTGTTTTTTTTGTCGAGAGGGTCTCTGCAAGGTTCCCTAGGCTGGCCTCAAACTTGAGATCTTCCTCCTTTGAATAAAGGTTGTTTTGTTTGAGACAGGGTCTTATAATGGTCCGAGGCTGCTCTTGAACTTGTTATACAGCTGAGAATGATCTTGAACGTCTGACATAGTAGGCTATGTGCACGGCTTTTTGGGGATTACAGACTACAAGCAGACCACAGCCAGTTGACGGTGATGCTGGTGGATTGACCAGGGCGTTGGGTGTGCTGGGGGAAGGCAAAAAAAGCACTCTACTTACTGAGGCCCCATCCGATCAAGCAACATTTCTATCTAAATTATTCTTTTCTTGTTTTTTAATATTGATTGATGTTTATTTGCATAGGGGAAGTGTAGTTATTTTTACATATATGGAGATGGGTATGCTGACAATACCACCTGCATGATAGAGAATTTGGTGCACCGGGTCGGGCGACCACATGGCAGCAGGGAACCGGACTTGTAACGGCCGTCGTGCCAGGGACATCAATGACGGTGCAGATTCCCCTGGACTGGAGTTTAAAGGAATAGGTTCTCAGCTGCCATGTGGGTTCTGGGGATCAAAACCCGGCTCCCTCGGAAAGAGCGGTCGGCGCGCTTTACCGCTAGGCCATCTCTCTAGCCCCGTTGATTCTTTCCGTAAACTTTTGTCTAACTTTATTTTTGAACTTTCTCATTTGGAATACTTTTTCTTCCATCCCTTGTCCGCTTTTTTCCCCCAGTGCTGGGGATTGAACCTGAGATCTCACAAGTACCAAATGAGTGTCATCATTTCCCCCCCCCGCCCCCACTGAATTATATACCCAGTCTGGGAAAATTTTTTTTTCTAACTTTTACTCTTTTTCTTCGTTCATAACATTTTTCATTGTGTTGTAACTCTGAGTCACCTCTGTTTTTCCTTCTGTTCTCTGCACCTCTGTTTCTCACACATTTGCTAGTGCCACAGTTTTATTCCCTAAGTAATTTCATTTTTCAGAGGACAGGGCTATATTAAACTTTGCTATTGCGACTTTATGGTTATTGGGATAATGTTCTGGGTTTGGATTGGATTTTATTGTGGTTTCTTTTTTTCTTTAAAATGTGTTTTTCTTTTTTATTGTTATAACTTGTTCTACAAAATCATACATCATTTCGCAATCGAATTTAGAGTCACCTTCTGTAGGAATGAAACTTTGTCTGGTTCAAGGCAGGACCTGCAAGTCCTGTCCCAGAACCTCTGCGAGTTATCTTATAGCTCCATGGGCATTTAGTGCCGGGGAGGTAATCTGTAGCTCTGTGACATCGGGATATTGGTATATCCTGCCTTGCCTGTCTCTGCAAAGTTCCAGACACTGATGGCCTCTTCCTTTGAGGCATTGAGCAAAAATTTCACCTCTAGTTTACCTGTTATGAACAGGAGATCTGCAGCCCCTGTAGGAGCCAGGATGGCCTGCACTTCCCTTCCCCTCATTCACACCCTTCTGCCCCCCCCCGTCCTTGCCAGAGCACATAGCTTTTAGTATATAAACACATTGCTGGCATGAATAAAAACTGAGTCTTTCTCCTGGACCCTCTCTCTTTGAGTCCATTTCATTTCTCTTCTGGTTGGGTGATTTCTCGCAGTTCCCCACCCCCCCCCCCCCCCCCCCCCCCCCCCCCCCCCCCCCCCCCCCCCCCCCCCCACACTCCTTCTTCCAGAATCATTCAGCCTAGAAACTGTTAGCCTGTTGGCAGGAAAAAAACTCCAAAAGCATGCCATAGAACTGCCAGCCTGGTTCAAGGAAGGAAGAATATCATGTGGATTACAGCCACGCATGATTAAAGGACCAACAGACTATATATATATATTATTATATATTATATATATATATATATATAATATATATAATTAGATGACAACCACAGCTTCCCTTTCCATGCCCCCACCCCACCTGAGTCCCTGGACTCTAACAGACAATGGCTTGCATCTTTTGCTGAGTCTTTCCAGTTTTTTTTTCCAGTTCTTTTTTATTGTTCTCTCCAACGTGTATTGCTTCATATATATACATATATACATAGTTTAGTTTATATAGTATATATACATAAATATAGACATACATACACATGTCATCTGAATTGGAGGATTTTTTTTTTTTTTTCTAAAAAAAAAAAAATGTTTTCTTAAGGAAGTGCTTGGAAGGTTCCTCCTTGGCAAGCCCAAACAATCATCAATCCTGCCCCATGCTCCACGCTGGGGTGTTTCCCTCCCATGGTCCCCCAAAGGAAGTCCATTAAGCATGCAACCTGTCCTGATCCCCTGCACTGGCCTCCAGGATACAGCCCGTGTAGCCAACAATGGCAGTCTAGACTCTGACGAGGTTGAATCCCCTTAGCTGCTGAGATCCCACAAGCTGGGTATCTCCAGTAGCCCCAATCTGGCATTGAAGGTTTGGAGATTCTTGGAGTGACATGAGTCTCAGTCCATATTGGAGGTTAAAAAGCTGTGTCTCACTGGGCGTGGTGGCGGCACCCTTTAATCCTAGCACTTTGGAGGTAGAGGCAGGCAATCTTCGGAGTTCAAGGCCAACCTGGTCACAGAGTGAGTTCCTGGACAGCTGAGCTACAGGGAGAGTCCTGTGCTCAAAAAGACCCAAAAAAAAAAAAAAAAAAGCTGTGTCTCATGTCGTTGAGGAATGGCAAAAGCAGTGGCAGCCACAGAGCAACCTGCCGAATGGAAGACATGCCAAACAAAGTGTCTATCTTTGTTTTTCTTTTTACGATATCTCAAGTTTTATAGCTAAAGTACAATTCCTCTGATCTTACTGATTTTAATTGTACTTCTATATCCTTTTGTCTATTTGCTTTTTTTAGCAAGATCTCACTATGTAATCCAGTTGGGCCTGGAACTTGCTATGTAGACCAGGCTGGCCTCAAACTCTCAGAGGATCCTCCTGCCTCTGCCTCTGGAGTGCTGGGATTAAAGGTGTGCGCCACCACGCCTAGCCACCGTGTCTTGATGATGGGACTGTTAACAGAAGTTTGTTTTTTCTTCTCTGAGTAGTACCGGGGATTAAACCCTTAAGTGTACAATCCTCAGTAAGAAGATCCTCAAATAAAACTGAAAGACATATCTCGACGAACAGATGTACCAATTACAACACAAAACGTGCAAAAACATGAAAACCCAAGGCAGCATGGCAAATCAGAAGCGATGTGATTATGAGGTGATGGGACTGCGGAGCCTCCCATTATGACTCATTCCAGGGATGTGGCCATGAGGACAATGCCATTCTGATCGTGGCTATGGTCTGATACTGTCGGCAGCTGCCCACCCTGGCAGGCACCAGTTGCTGTCTTGTTACTGCCTGAGACTTTCAGAGAGCAGCAGTGTTTCCAGGGTGTGGGGTGAAGGGGGGGTGGGACAGGTGAGTGACAAAAAAAAAGGGGGGAATTTTTCCTGTTTGGTTGGTCCTGGGTCCCAGGAGATTGACTACTTAGGATATAAGGACTCAACATCTGCCCCCCACTGAAGAGGGGCACTTGCTCTTTCACCACCTGGAAGCTTTCTCCTCTATGTCCCTCCAATTTATCCCTTCTTTTTTTTTTTTTAAATTTTTTAGATGAAGTTTTATTATTTCGTATGTGTATGAATGTACTGTCTTCATGCAAGTTGTGCACCCGTGTCGTGCATGCCACAGAGGGCAGAAGAGAGGTGTCGAATTCCCCTGGAACTGGAGTTCTTCTGGAATTGGAAGTTTCCAGACGGTTTCTCGAGCCCCATGTGTGTGCTGGGATCGAACCCGGGTCCTCTGTAAAGGCGGTCGTATCGCTCTTAACCGTAGGCCATCTCTCCAGCCCCAATTGTAATCCCTTCTTAAGTTTAGTTTGGACAGGTGCGGGGGCGCACGCCTTTAGTCCTAGCACTGGGAGGCGAGGCAGGCCGGATCTTTGTGTTCAATACCAGCCTGCTCTACAGAATGAGTTCCGGACGCTGGGATTACAGGGAGACCCTGTCTCGAACACCAAAAAAAAAAAAGGGTTTAGTTTGGGCTGGGGATGCAGCTCACTTGGTAGAGTGCCTGCCTAGCATGGACAAAGCCTTGGTCTCCAGCAACAAATAAGACAGGTATGGTGCCGCCAGCCTGGGACATGTGAGACTGTATACATACATACAATCACACACACACATACATACATATATATATATATTTAAGGGTATAGTGCCAACATTAGCTTAGCTCTAGCAAGAACCTCATAGCTAGCTGGGTGTGGTGGTGCATGACTTTTGTCCTAGTTTTTCTTCCATTGCTGTGACAAAACACTCTGACCAACACCAACCTTGGGGAGGAAAGGGTTTATTCAGCTTATCTCCTGGGTCACATTTCTCAGGGAGCCCAAGGCAAAGACTCAGGGCAGGAACATGGGAGGCAGGAGTTGAAGCACAGGCCATGGGGGAGTACTGTTCACTGGCTTGCCTCCTGCTCATGCCCATCCCACCTTCTTATACAGTACACAACACCTGCCCAGGGTGGCACTACGCATCGTGGGCTGGGCCCTCCCACACTGCTCGAACATTATGGAGACAATACTCCACAGATGGTGGCCACAGGCCAATCATGGAGCCAATTCCCAACTTAGGCTACCTCAACCCAGGTGTGTAATGTTGACACTAAAGCTATCCAGCACACTTTAATCCTAGCACTTGGGAAGCAGAGGGCAGGTGGAATCGCGGTATTCAGGCCAGCCTGGTCTACCGAACGAGTTCCAGGACAGCTGGGGCCAATAGGGAGACCCTGTCTCAAAAAGACCAAAAAAGGCTGGAGACTGGCTCAGCAGTTAGAGCACGACTGCTCTTGGAGAGGACCCAGGTTGATTCCCAGCACGCACATGGTGGCGAAGAGCCGTCTTTAACTCCAGTTTTCAGGGGNAGAAGAAAAAAAGAAAGGAAGAGACGGACAAAGAAGGGAAGGAAAAAGAAAGAAGGCAGAAAGAGAGAAAAAGAAAGACCGAACAAAGGAGAAAGACAAAAAGAGAAAGAGAAAAGAACGAAAAGGGAAAAAAAAATAAGAAAGAAGAAGAGAAAGAGGAAGAAAGAACAAGAGAGAGAAAGAAAAGAAGAAGAAAGTAAAGAAGACAGAAAAGAAAGGGAGAACAAAGCAAGAACCGAAAAGAAATGCCGAACGCAAACCTACATGACGAAATAAGAAAGAGAAAGAAGAACGAGGAAGAGAAGAGAAGAAGAATAAAAAACGAAAGACGAGAAGGAAAGAAAAGATAGAAACACGGAAAAGAAAAGAGAGGGCGGGATAGAAAGAAGAAGAAAAAGAGAGGACGAAAAATGAAAAGAAAGAAAGAGAAAAGAGGGAAAAGAAAATGAAAAGAAAGGAGAGAAGAGAAGAGACGAAAAAGTACTAAAAGAGAAAAAAGAGCAAGAAAGAAGAATATGAAACAAAAGAACCAACAAAGCCAAGAAAGAAAGAAAGAGAACGAATAGAGAAAAGAAAAAGAAAAGAAGGGACAGAAGGAAATGAAAAGAAACAGAAAAAAGGAAAATGAGAAAGAAAAAAGAAAAAATAAAAAGAAAGACGAAAAAAAGAAGAAAAAAGGAAGAGAAAGGAAAGAAGCGAAAAAAGAGAAAGAAAAAGGGAAGGAAAAAACGAAGAACACGAAGGCATAGAAGAGAAAAGACGAAGAAAAAAAAAGAAAGAAGAAACAGAAAGGACAAGAAAAAAACAGCCAGAACAAAAGAAAAGAAAAGACGGAAAGACATAAGAAAGACAGAAGCAAGAGGAAAAGACAGAAGAGACAAGGAAAGAAGAAACAGGAAAAAAAGGGAAAGACTGAGAAAGAAGCGAAAGACGATGACACATAACGAAAAAGAAAGGAAAAGAGAAGAAAAGAAAAAAAACGAAACGCAGAAAAAGATCATAAGAAGAAGAAAGAAAAAGTGAAGATCAAGGCAAAGGAGAACTAAGAAAAAAGAAAAAACAAATAAGAAAAAGAAGAGAAAAAAGAAACAAAGAAGAAGGGAAAGAAGAAGGGAAATAGGAGAAACGAAGAAAAGGACCGAAGAAAAAAGAGAAAGAAAAAAACGAAAAACAAAAAGAGAAACGAAAAGAGACGAAAGAGAAAAGGAAAAGAAGAAAAAAAAGAAATGAAAGAAAAGAAACAAGAGAAGAAGAAAAGGACAAGCAAGCGAAAGAGGACGAAAGAAAGAAAAAAAAGAACAGAAAGAACAACAGAAGAAAGAAAGAAAGAAGAGAAGCAAAGAAGACGAAGAAAGAAAGAAAGGAGAACAAAAAGAAAGACAGACAGAAAGAAGAAAAAGAAAAGAGAAAGAGAAAAAATAGAGAAAGAAAGAAAAAGCAAGAAAAAAAAGAAAGAAAGACGAAAGAAGACAGAAAAAAAAAGAAGGAAAAAGGCAGGAAGAGAGATTAAGAAGAAAGAACGAATAAAGTCAGAAAAAAATAGAAAAGAAGAAGAAGAAGAAAAAAAAGACAGAAGAAGAGAAGAAGAAAGGAAATAAGAAGGAAAAAAGATAAAGAAGAAAAAAAGACGAAAGAAAAAAGAAAAGAAAAACCAAGATAAGACCCCCAAAAGAAGAAAAGAAAGCAGAAAAGAAAAAAAAAACGGAAGACAGAAAGAAAGAAAGAAAAGCGAGAAAAAGAAAAGAGAAGGAAGACAGAGGAAAGAAAGAAGTAAAGAAACACAGATAGGAAAGAAGAAGAGAAGAAAGAAAAAAGGGAAAAAGAGACAAGAAGAAACAATAGAAGAAAGGAAAAGTAAAAAATAAAAGAAGAAAGGAAATAAAAAAGGAAGGAGGGGAAAGGAAAGACGAGAAAGAAGAGGAAGAAGAAAGAAAAACAAAAAAAAGAGGGAATGACGACAAAAGAGAAAAAGAAGACGAAGAAGAAGAAGAAAGTAAAAGAGAAAAGAAAGACAAAGAAGAAAAGAAGGAAACGAAAAAAAAGGAAAGAGACAAGAAAACGATTAAAAAGATAAAGAGAAAAGATATAAGAAATAGAAGAGAAAGAGAAAGAGAAGAAGAAGAAGAAGAAGAAGAAAAAAGAAAAGGAAAAAGAAAGAAGATACAGAAAAAGAAGAGAAGAGAGAAGAAGAGAAAAAATAGAAAGAGAAGAAGAGAAGAAGAACACAGAGACGAGGAAACAGAAAAAGAATGAATCGAAAGAAAAAAAGAAAAAGAGAAGAATAAGAAAAGAGAAGAAAGAAAAAGGAAGACAAGAAAAAGAAAAGAAGAAAGAAAAGAAGAAGAGTAAAAAGGAAAAGAGAAAAGAGAAAAGGGAAGAAATAATCATAAAAAGATTAATCATTTAGAAAATAATGAATGTAAATTATTTTTTAAAAAAAGAAAGAGAGAAGAAAGAATAGAGAAAGAAAGGAAGAAAAGAAGAAGAAAGAGAGGAAGAAAAGAAAGAAAGTGAAGAACAGAGAAAAGGAAAAAGACGAAGGAGAAAGAAAGATAAAAAGAAGAACGATAAGAATGAGAACCACGAAGAGAAAAAGGAAAAGATAGAAGAAAAAGAAGAAGAAGAAAAACGATAAGAAAAGAAAAAAAGAGAAAGAAAGAGAAAACAACAGAGAGAAGAAGGAACAGAAAAAAGAAAAAGAACGTAGAAAAAGAAAGACAAGAGAAGAAAGGAAGAGAGAAGAAAAAAAAAAAGATAGAGCAAGAAAGAATAAGGAAAGAAGAAGAGAAAGAGAGTAAGAGAGAAAGAAAGAAGCAGAAAAAGAAGAGGAACGAAAAAGAGAAGAAAATAAAAAACGAAAGAAGAGAAAGAAAGAAATGAAGAAGAAAAAGAAAAGAAGATAAAAACGAAAGAGAAAAGAGAACAAAAAGGAAAAAAGAGAGAGGAAAAATAGCAACATTGAATAATAAAGCAAGAAGAAAGAAGGAAGCCAGAGACAGAAAGGAAAAGAAGAAAAATAAGAAAAAAAAAAAAGAAGAGATAAAAGAGAAAAAAGGAAAGAAGAACAGAAAGAAGGAAGAAAGATAAGAAAAGAAAAAAGAAGAAAATAGAATAAACCAATATTAAACAACATCTTGAAAAAAAGAAAAAAAAAAAAAAAAAAAAAAAAAAGAAGAGAAGAAAAGAAAGGATAGAAGAAAAAAGGAAGAAAGTGGTGAAAGAAAGAACGAAAGAAAGGAATAAAGAAAGAAGAAGGAAAGAAAAGGAAAAATAGAACAAGGGAGAAGAACGAAAAAGGAACAAAGAGAATACGAATAGAAGCAGAAGAAAAGGAGGAAAGAAATAGAACAGAAGAAGGAAGAAAAAGAGAAGAAGGAAAAAGAAAAAGGGAGACGGGAAAGAAGAAAAAAGAAGAAAGAAGAGAAGAAGGGAGAAAAAGAATAAAAGAAAAAGCGAAGAAGAAAAAAAGAAGAAAAAAAAGGAAGAGAAGAAAAGATAAAAAAGACGAAGAAGAAGAGAGAGAAGAGAATATAAAAAGATAAAAGATGAAAGAGAAAGGCGAAGAAGGAAAAGAAGAACAGAAGAAAGGAAAAAGAAGCGAAGAAAGAAGAAAAGAAGAAGGAAGAAAAAAAAGGAAAAAAGAAGAAAGAAGAAAAAGAGCATAGAAAATAGAAAGAAAGAAAAAAAAATAAGAGACCGAAAAGAAGAGAAAGAAAGAAAAAGAAAGGAGAAAGAAAACGAGAGAAAGAAAAAAGAAAGAAGAAGAGGAGAAAGAACAAAGAAACAGAAGGTAAGAATAAGAAGAAAAGAAATGAAGAGAAGAAGAGAGAAAGGAACAGAAACATTTGAAGCAATAATGAGTCATAATGACGACTTTCCAGAATTAATGACAAAAATCAAACCACAGAACCAGGAAGAGAAGGAGGAGGAAAAAGAAAAAAAAGAAGAAGGAAAAGAAGAAAGAATAGAAGAAAGAGAAAGAACGGAGCTAGAGGAGAAAAAGAGAAAGAAAGAGAAGGAAGAAAAGAAGAAAAAGAAAAAGCAAGGAAGAAAAAGGGAAAATGGAAAAGAAAAAGACAAGAAGGAAGAAGTAAAAAAAAAAGAAAAAGAAAAAGAGAAGAAGAAAGAAGAAAAAGAAAGAAGGAAAGAAAGAAGAGTAAGAATAAGGGAAAAAGAAAGAAAGAAAAAATGACAGAAAGAAAGAAAGAGAAAGGAGAAAAAGAAAGAGGAAAGGAAAGAAGAGAAAAGTGAGAAAAATAGAAGAAGCAGAAAGAAGAAAAGAAAGGAGAAGAGCAAAGAAAAAAGAGAAAAAGAATAAAAAAGAAAGAAAAGAGGGAAGAGAATCAAAAAAAGGGAAAGAGAGAAGAAGAAGAGAAGAACAAAGAAAGGCAAAAAGAAAAGAAAGAAGAAAGAAAGAAGTAAAAAAGAACAGAAAGAAGAAGAAGGAAGAAGTAGAAGAAAGAAAGATAGGAAGAAAGAAAGGAAAAAGAAAAGAAAGAAGGAAAAGAAGAAGAAGAAGAAAAGAAAAAAAGAAAGAGAAGAAGATGAGCAAAAACAAACAGAAAGAAAGAAAAGGAAAAAAGAAAAGTAGAAAGAAAAAGAAGAAAGAAAGAAGAAAAAGAAGAGAAAAACCAGAGAAATACACAAGAGCGAAACAAAGGAAAAGAGAAAAAAGAAAGAAAGGAAAAAAAAGAAGAAGAAGAAAAGAAGAAGAAACGGAGAAATAGAAGAAAGAAAGAAGAGAACGAAGAAGAAAAAAGAAAAAAGATAGAAAGAGAAAGAGAGAAGAAAGGAAAGAGACAGGGAAAAGAAGATAAAAACGGAAGAAGGACGAAAGGAAGAAGAACGGGAGAAGGAAAAAAAGAAAGAGAGGACGAAAGAAAAAGAAAAGAAGAAAAGATAGAAGGCAAAAGAAAGAAGAAGAAAACACAAAAACAAGACACGAAAAGAAGCGAAACGAAGCAAGAAGAAAGTAGAAAAAGAAGAAAAAAGGAAAGAGAAAAGAAAAGAAACAGAAGAGAAAGAGAGAGAGAATAGCAAGAGAAAAAAAAAAGAAAAAAGAAGAGAAATAAGATAAAGATAAAAAGAAAGACAGAGAAGAGAAGAAAAAGAAAGGAAGAAAAAAAGAGAAGAAAGAAAGAAGAAAGACAGGAAAGAAAGAAGTAGAGACAAGAAAATGAAGAGAAGAAGAAAAGAAAAGAAGAAAAATAGAAACTAGAGAAGTCAGAGAAACAAGAAAAAGAGGAACAAAGAGGCCAAAAGAAGAAAAGAGAAGATAAGAGAAATGTGTAATGACGAAAAAAGAAGAAAGAGAAAGACAAAGGAAATAGAAGAAAAAAAGAGAAAGATAAAAGAAAAAAACGAAGAATAAAGAAAGAGAAGAAGAAAAGAACAAGGAACAAAGGAAAAGAAAAGAAGAAAAGAACAAAAGAGAAGAGAAAGAAGAGAAAAAAAAACCAGAAAGAAGAAGAAAAGAGAAGAGGAGAAAAAAAAGAAGAAGAAAAGGGAAAGAAAAAGATAAAGAAAAGAGAATAAGGAAAATATCAGAAAAGAAGAAGGAACGGTGAGAAGAAAAAGATAAACAAGAAAAGACAGAGAAAAGAAGAAGAGAAGAGAAATAAAGAAAAGAAAGGAAACAAGAAAAAGAAAGAAAAAAGACAAAACGGAAAGAAAAAAAAAACGACAGAAGAAAAGGGAAGAAAAAGGAGAAGAAGAAAGGTAAGAGAAGAAGGGAAGAGAAAGAAAGAGAAGAAAGAAAAAAAAAGGAAAAGAAAGAAAGAAAAAAGAACAAAAGGGAGGAGAAGAAGAAAAAAAGAAGAGGAAAGGGAGAAAAAGAGAAAGGGAAGTAGAAGAAGAGAGGAGAAAAGAAAAAAGAAGAAAGAAAGAAGAGGAAAGAGAGAGAAGACAGACAGAAGGGTCGAATAGAAGAAAGAAGAACACGAACTACGAAGGGAAGAAAAGAGAAAGAAGAAGAAGACAGGAAACGAAGAGAAAAAAAGAAAGAAAAGGAAAAGAAGAAGAGAAAGAATAAAAAGAGAAAAAAAAGAAAAAGAAAAAGACAGGAAAGCACGACCACCGAAGAGAAGGGAAAGAAGAGAAGAAGAAAACAGAAGAAGAAAAAAGTAAAAAGAAGAAAGGGGAAGAATAAAGAAACAGAAAGAAGCAAAGAACACGAGAAAGAAAAAAAGAGAAAGAGAAAAAAGACAGAAAGAATAAAAAAGGGGAAAACGAACAAGAAGGAAAGAGAAGAAGAAGAAAAAAGTAGAAAAAAGAAGAGGAAGACAGGACGAAAAGAATACAGAAAAGAAGAGAAAAGAGAAGACGAAAAAAAGAAAGAAACAGATAGAAAGAGATAAAAGAAGAAAACGAGACAGAAAGAAAGAAAAAAGAAGAAAGGAAAGGATAAAAAACGAGGTAGAAAAGAAAAAAAGAAAAGAAAAGTAAAAAAAAAGAAGAAAGAAGGAAAAGAACAGGAAGAGAGAAAAAGAAAGAAGGAAAAAAGAAAAGAAGAAGAAAAAACTAGGAAAAGGAAAGAAAAGAAAACAGAAGACAAGAGGGATAAGACAAGAGAAAGAGATTAAAGTAAACAGAAGAAGTAAAGAAAAGGAAGCGAAGAGAAACGAAATAGAAAAAGAGGAAGAAAGCAAAGAAGGCGAAGAAAAGAAGCGAAGGAAAAAAGAAACAGAAAGTAGAATAAGAAGCAGAGAAAAGGTAGAAGAAGGGAAGAAAGATACGAAAGAAAGGAAGAAGAGATAAAGAAAAAAAGAAAAAAGAAGGTGAAGAAGAGAAGGACAAAAAGAAGAAAGAAAAAAAAAAAAAAAAAAAAAAAAAAAAGAAAGAAGAAGAAAGAGAAAATAGAAAAGAGAGACGATAAAGAAGAAGACGGACGAAGAAGGAGAGAAAGAAAGACAGAAGAAGAAGAAGAAGAAGAAGAAAACGAGAATAAAGAAAAGAAAGAACGAGAAGAGAGAAAGAAGAAAAAGGAAGAAAGAAAACGGGCGAGCGGAAGAGGAAAGAGAGGGGCGGAAAAGGGACGGATGAAGAAAAAATGGGAAAGAAAGAAAGAAGAAAAGAGGGAGAAAGAAAGTGGAAGTATAGAAGAAAATATGAGAAAGAACAGAGAAAGAAAGAAGCGAAGTAACGAAAAAGAAGGAGAGATAAAAAAAAAAGAAGAAAGAAGGAAGACAGACGGAAGGAAAAAGACAAGAAGAAGAAGAAGAGAAGAAGAAAAGAAGAAAGGAGAGTAAAGAAAACAAAGAAGATAAGACAGAAATAAGGACAAGAGAAGAGAAGAAGAGAAAAGAAGGGAAAAATGAAAAAGGGAAAAAGAAGAAAGAAAGAAAAGGAAGAAGGGACGGAATAGGAAAGAAAAAAATAATAAGGACAGAAAAAGAAAAAAAAAGAGAGGACCAGTACAAGAAGTAAGAAGAAAAGAAGGAAAGGGAACGACAAGAAAAGAAGATATAGAAGCAGGAAAAGAAAAGAGGAAGAAGAAAAAGAAATAAAAAATGTACAGTGTGGAGAGAAAAGGAGAAAGGAAGAGAAAAATAAGAAGGAAAGAACCAGTAAGAAGAGAGAAGGGATTATAAAATAAAAAGTTATAAAAAGAAGAAAAAGAAAGAAAAGAAGAAGAAAAAACGAGAAAAAGACGAAGAAAGAAAAAGAGCAAAGAAAAAAAGGAAGAAAGAAGAAGACAGGAAAGAAAGAACGAAGAGAAGAAAAGGAAGAACGGAAATAGAACTAGAAGGGAACAAAGAAGAAAAGGAAAGAACAGAAGAAAAGAAAGAGAAAAGAAGAAGAGAGATAGGAAGTGGAAATAAGAAATAAAAGAAGGAAGAAAAGAAAACAAGAGAAAAGAGAAGAAACGAGAAAGAAGGAAAGAAAAGAAAGAAGAAAGGCGAAGAAAGAAGAGAAGAAGAAGAGAAGGAAAAACTAAGATATAAGGAAACGAAGAAAAAGAAGAAAACGAAGAAAACGAGAAAGACCAGGCGAGAAAAAAGAAAGAAGAAGAAGAACGAGGAAAGAGAAATGTGAGAGAAGAGAATGAAGAAGATAAGAGAAAGTCAAGAATGAAGGAGAGAAGGTGAAGAAGAAAAAAGGGAAAGAAAAGAAGAAGGAAACAAAAAGAAGAGAAAAGAAAAGTAGAAATAGAGACTGAAGAGCAAGGAAGATAAGGACAGAAAAGAATAGCAACAAAAAAAGGAGAAGAAAAAAGAAAGAGGAAAAAGAAGAAGGAAAAAAGAGAAGAAGAAAGCAAATGAGAAGAGAGAGAAAGAAAAAAGAAGAAAGACGAAGATGAAAGAAAAGAAAAAAGAGCGAAGAAGGAATAAAAACAACAAAGAGAGAGAAAGAACAGAAGAATAGAAAAGGTAAAAAAGAAGAGACAAAAGAAGAAAGAATAAAAAGAAATAATTCTTTTCTTTTTTTAAAAAAAAAGAAAGAAGGAGAAAGAAAGTAAAGGAAGAAAATTGTTATTTTAAATAAAAAAATATATTTAAAATAGTTAGAAAGAAAAAGGAAAAGAAAGAGAAAGAAATTGTATAAAAATAAAAAGACCCTTCTCTTCCTTCTCCCTTTTTTTTTTTTTTTTTTTTTTTTTTTTTTTTTTTTTTTTTTTTTTTTTTTTTTTTTTTTTTTTTTTTTTTTTTTTTTTAATTTAAAAATTCTTAAAAGATTTTTCTAGTGTAAACAGTACAGAAAATTTTTAGAAAGAAACGAAAGAACTTACGGGGAAAAGAAGGAAAACGAAAGGGCAAGAAAAGAAAGAAATGTAAAACCATCGGGGAGGAAAGAAAGGAAAGACATTTGTTGTTCAATTAATGTAATTTAGTTTAGACAGGATAAGAGAAAAGAAAGCGAAAATAGAAAAGGAGCATTGTTTAAACGAAACATCGAAATGACCGAAAGAAGGAAATTAGGAAGCGAAAGAGACAGACATTTCGACTTTATTTTTTGTTGTTATTTAACAAATTTTTCGCGAAGCAGAAAATCTAAAAGACAGAAAAGAGAAAAGGTAAGACAAAGAAAAGAATGGACATAGAAAAGACGAACGAACGATCGGGCAATGTTTTTAGAATAATTGTAATCAGTCCACTTAGCGGACCTTGTTGTTCAGACGAAGAGGCCACGGGGAAAAATGAGAGGGAAAGAAGGGAAAGAAAGAAAGGGGTGAAAAGACGGCGGTCGGGCGGCGCCGGGTCGGAAGATAGAGGGGGACAAGAGGTACGCGGATAGAGGGGTGGAAAGGGGAGGTGGAAAGAAAATAAGGTAGACGCGGGGGGTACGGAGAGGCCGTAAAAGAGGATAGAGGGCGGAAAGGGCATAAAATGAATTAGTAGCGGGCGGGGAACGCTGGCGGAAAAAAAGAGAGGGGTGGAAAATGAACGGCGGTGGGCGCGGTGAACGGGGCCGGCGGGGCGGCGGAATAAGCCGGCGGGGGGGAACGGCGGGGACCGGGGAAAAAGGAAAGAACGAGAAAGATATGAAAGGGTGGAGTGAGGGAGAAGAGGTGAAAATGGAGGAAGAAGAAAGAAAGGAGGAAAGGGGGAGAATAAGGAGAAAGACAGAAGAAAGCAAGAAAGAAAGGGGGGGGAATAAGAAAGGGGGAGTGAATAGAACAGTGAAAGAAAGGAGATAAGGGGGAGTGGGAAACAAGGGACGATGGCCGGGGAATCGCGGGGGACGGAAGGCAGAAAAAAAAAAGGGGGGAAGAAGGTAGAAAAATGAAAGAAAAAGAAGAAAGGGAAATGAGTAAAGAAAAAACGATAGATAAGAAGAAAGAAACGAGAAAGGAAAAAAAAGGACAAGAAAATAAGATAAAGGAAGGAGAAGGTAAGGACAGAATAGAAAGATAAAGAAAGGGGAAAGGAGAGAAATAGCAAAAGTAAGAAAGAGCAGAAGAAACAGAAAGAAAGATAGAAAAGGGTAAACGATAATAGGAAGGGAACAGAGGGAGAGGAAAAGGACAATAAAGAAAGGAGGAAAAAGAAACGATATATGGGGAGAAAAAAGTAAAGAAAAAAGGAAAAAAATGACGGGGGGGCGGGGTAAAAAGGCGGGGGGGGTGGCGGGAGGGCGGGGAGCGACCGGACAAGCTGGGAGGAAACGGAAGGGGGAGGCCGGCGGGGGGCCGGGGAGGGGACGGACTGGAGAGAAATTGAAGACGGATCAGAAGAAGAGAGAAGAAAGAAGAGGGGGGGAGAAAGAAAAAAGGGAAAAGATATGGAAGGAAAAGAATGGAGAAAAGCAGAAAGGAAAGAAAGAAGAAAAAAAGAAGAAGAGAGGAAGGAAATGGAAAAGAAAGAAAGGAAATGGGGGGGAAAGAGAAAGAAAAGGAAATAGAAAGGAAGGAGGATAGAAATGAGGTGGGGTAAGGGAAGAATTAGAAAAAAGAAGAAGGACAGAGAAAGGGGGAGAGAAAGATAAAGATTAAGAAAGGAAAGAAGAATATGAAAGAGAAAAGAAGGGGAATTAAGGCGGAGGATAAAAAAAGAAGAAAAGGGGCGACGAGAAAAGAGAAAAGGACGCGGGGGAAAGGGAAAAAACCGGTGAGGGAGGGAGTCAACGGCGGGCGGGGGCCCGGAAGCGGGCGCGGAAACGGGACAATGGCGTGCGGCAAAAAAGAGGGGGGAGGGAACGTACGCGGGGCGGAAAACGGCGGGGGGCCCGGGGAAGCGGGGGGGCGGGAAATATGGGGCGGCGGAGTGGGGGGAGCCCGGGCGGCAAAATAAGCTCGGAACGGGGGAAAAAGCCAGGGGGAAAAAAAGGGGTGCGGCGCGGGGGGGGAAAAGGGGCGGACGGGCCGGGCGGGGGGAACGGACGGGGCGGGCGGGGCGGGGGGGCGGGGCGGGAAGAGAAGAAAAAGAAATAACGGATAATGAAAAGAAAGAAAGGGGCGGACAGGGGAGAAAAAGGGTGGAATGGGGATAAGAGAGAGGAAAGGGGAGTAAGAGAGGAATAGATGAAACAACAGATAAAGAAAAGAAAAGAGAAAAAATAAGAAGGGGAAAGGAAAGAAGAGGAAGGAGAAGGTATAAGAAGATAAAGAAACAAGAAAAGGAAGAAGAAAAAGTATAGAAAGTACAGAAAAGATAGGGCCAAGGGGAGTAAAAGTGGGAAAAGAAGAAAGAGGAGAAGAACGAAGATGAGAGGAAATGGGGAAAAGAAAGAATAGAAAGTAGAATAGGGAAAATGGGGGAAGAGAAAATAAGCAACAAAAGAGTAAGAAAGGGGAAAAAAGGAGAAAGGAGGAGAAAGGGAGGTGGGAAAGAAACAAAGAAGAGACAAAAAGGAGGGAAAAAAAAAAGGGGAAGGGAAAAGGGAAAAAAAAAGTATGTAGAAGAAAGACAAGAAAGAAAGAAACAAAAGAAAGTAGAAAGGGAAAGGGGGTGGAAGGAAATAGAATAGGAAATAGAAAAAGGAAAAAAAAAAAAAAAAAAAAAAAAAAAAAAAAAAAAAAAAAAAAAAAAAAAAAAAAAAAAAAAAAAATAAGAAGAAGAAAAAAAAAAAAAAGTAAAAAGGGAAAAAAAAAAAAAAAAAAAAAAAAAAAAAAAAAAAAAAAAAAAAAAAAAAAAAAAAAAAAAAAAAAAAAAGATAAGAAAGGAAAGGGACGGTGATGGAAAATGAAGGAGAAGTAATGGGAGAAAAGGGAGGAAGAAAAAGAAAAAAGGACAGGAAAGATAAGAAGGAAAAGAAAGTATAAGGAAGAAGAAATAGAGGAAGAAAAGGGGGAAAATAGGAAAGGGGGACAGAAAAAAAGGGATACTATAGGGGGGAAAAGAAAACAAAAAGAAAGGGGATAAAAAGAATGGAAGGGGGACAAGGAATGAGAAAAGGGGAGGAAGGGGGTGACAAGAAATATATAAAATGGAGAAAAGGTAGAAAGAACGAAGGAAAGGGGGAAAAAAAAAAGATAAAAGGAGTAAAAATAAAGAAAAGGATAAAAAAGGAAAAAAAAGTGAAGGAAAAAAGTGAAAGGTAGGGAGAGAGGAAATGAAGAAAAGAAAAGGAAGAAGGAATGAAGAGAAAGAAAGAAAAGAAGAAGGAAGGAAAGGAAAGAATAGAAAGAAAGAAAAAGTGAAAGGAAAGAAAAGGGGGAAAGTGAGATAAAAAGTGGAAAAGGGGCAAATGTATAAGGGGGAGTAAAGGAAAGAAAGAAATGGGGAAAGGTAGAAAGGAAAAGAGAGATGAGATAAAAAAAGGAGAGAGAAAGGAAGAAAAGAGAAAGAGAAAAGGGGGGGGGAAAGAAAAAAGAGAAAAGATATGAAGAGAAAAAAGAAAAGAAGGAAAGGAAGAAAGTAACAGAAAGAGAGAAAGGGGGAGAAGGGGGGAAAGGGACGAAAAAGAGGATATAAACTAAAAATAAAGAAAAAAAAAAAAAAAAAAAAAAAAAAAAAAAAAAAAAAACAAAAAAAAAGAAAAGGGGAGACAGAGAAAGAAGGAAAAAAGACATTAGGAGGTGAGGAAACGGGAGAAAGTAAAGTAAAAATGAGAAAGGAGAAAATTGGGATGTGAAAGGAATGAAGAAAAGAAGAGAAAGGAAAGAGAAGAAAAGGGAAAAGGGAAGGGGGGGGGGAACGAAAAAGGAGAGGGAAGAAAGAACTAAAAATGAGAAGGAAAGGGAAAGAAGGATGACAAGGGGGGGAGGTGAAGAAGAAAAAGGAAAAAGGACGGAAAGATAAGAAGAAAAAGAAAAAAGAAACTTGAAATTAGAATTCAATAAAGAGAGAGTCTGCGAAGTAAAGCAAATCTGAAATAAAAGATGAAATAAAGGGATAGGAAAAAGAAGAACGAAAAGAAAGATGAGGGGAAAATGGGGAAGAAAACAGATAAGAAAGGAAGAAAAAGGAAAAAGAAGTCGAACGGGAGGAGAAAAAGAAGGGTGAGGATATTGTACAAAGCAAAGAAAGAAAAGAAGGAAAAAAATGAAGAAAGAAAGAATAAAAAGAGAAACTAATAAGATTAAAGAAAGAGAAGAAAGCAATGCCAGAGGAGAAAGGAAAAGAGAAAACAGAAGGGAAAGGAAGGAAATGAAAAAAAAAAAAGAGAAAGAAGAGAGAAAAGGAAAAAGAAAAAGAAGACATAGAAGAGAAAAAAAATAGAGATAGGGAATGAAAGAAAACATTGAAGAGAAAGAAAGAAAATAAGAAGAAGTAGCAAGATAGAAAGGAAGAAACAGAACAGAGACAGGAAAGAAAAGAGAAGTAGAACGAAGAAAGAAAGAATGAAAAAAAGAGAGAAAGGAAAGGGGGGAAATAGGAAGATAACGGGAAATAGATAAGAAATGAGAAAAGAGAGAGAAAGGGGGAAGGAAAAGGAGAAAAAAAAAAAAAAAAAAAAAAAAAAAAAAAAAAAAAAAAAAAAAAAAAAAAAAAAAAAAAAAAAAAAAAAGAAGGAAAAAGAAAAGGGAAGAAAGGGGGAATAAAGGAAAACGAAAAGGAACGGAAAAGGAAAGGGAAAAAGGAGAAGAGAAAGTAAAAGGAAAAAGAAGTAGAAAGAAAAAGGGTGGTGAGAAAAGTGAGAAAGAGTAAGAGAAATAGAAGGAGGAAAAGGGGAAAGGGTGGGAGAATAAGTGAAAGAGATAAAGGGAAATGTGGGGGGAAAAAAAGGAGAAAAGAAGACAGAAGAAAAGAAAAGAAAGGGAGAAGAAAGAAAGAACGATAAGGAAGAAAGAAAGAAAAGAATAGAAAGAACTGGGAGGGAATTGAAAGTTAGAAGAGAAGAAAAGGGGAAGGGACATACTGGAAACAACAACAAAAAAAAAAAAAAAAAAAGAAAAGAAAAGAAGAAAGGAAAGAATCAAAAGGGGGAAAATGATAGCGGGGAAGGGCGCTGAGGAACGGCAGAGGGGAGGAGAAGGAAAGAGGGAAAGAAAGAAAAAAAAAAAAAAAAAAAAAAAAAGGGGGGGGGCGGGAGAGGAAACGAAAAAGAAATAAAAAAAAAAAACAGAAGAAACAGAAGGAAAGCAACAGAAAGGGGAGAGGAAAAGACGCGAAACGGAGCGGGCGGGCCGGCGGTGGAGCGGATGAGGGGAAGGGGGCGGCGGGCAAGCCGGCGCGGAGTAGGGGCCGGCGTACTGGGGGAAACTGCGGTGAGTAGGGCGCCTGAAGAAGAAATAAAAAAAAAGGCTAGTAAATTTCACTATATATATATATATAAAAAAAAAAAAGGAAGGAAAGAAAGAAGAGAGGAATAGAAAGAAAGAGGAAAGACAGAAGAAGAAAGGGAAACGACAGAAAAGAATAGAAAAGAAAGAAAGGGTAAACAGGGTGAGTTAAAAAATATGATGTTAAAGACCTAAGTTTGGTATTGTAAAGATGTCTGTAAACAAGATAGAATAAAAAATTATAAAAAGAGGAAAGAAAGGAAGAGAAAGGAAAGAAAAGAAATTGAGAAGAGGAAATTTAAAAAGACTTTAACTTATCCTTTCTTCTTCTTTAAAAAAAATTGTTTCAGAAGAAAGAAAAAGACAAAGAAGACAAAGAGGAGGGAACGAAAGAATAGAGAAAGAAATTAGGAAAAAAAAGAAAGAAAATTTTTTTTTTTTTAAAAATTAAAGAATAGAAAAGAAAGAATAGAAAAAAGAAGGGAAAGAGAAAAAAAGACAATTTTTGTAATAATAATTGTAATTGAAAATAAGACATTTGTGTTTGCTTTTTGTAAATGTAAAATATAAGAAGAAAAAGAAAAGGAACGAAGAAAAAAGAATTTGTAAAACACAGAAGAAATAGAAGAAGAAAGAACCAGAAAGGAAATTTTAGAAATTTAGAAAAGAAGGGAGAAAGAAGGAAAGACAACTAGGAAAAGAAGAAATTGTTAAATATAACAAATTAAAGGGAAATTGTAAAGGAAAAAAGAAAAAGACAGAAGAGAAAGCAAAGGAAAGAGGAAAGCAAAGGAAAAAAGAAAAAAAAAAAAAAAAAAAAAAAAAAAAAAAAAAAAAAAAAAAAAAAAAAAAAAAAAAAAAAAAAAGAAGAGGAAGGAAAGAAGAAAAAGAAAATGGAAAAGAAAATGAAAGAGATGAAAAGAAGAAAAGAGAAATAGAAAAGAAATTAGGAAAGAAAGAAAGGAAAGACGAAAGGAAAGAAGAAAGAGAGGAGAAGAGAGAAATTTGTTACAAGAGAAAAAGGGAAACAGAGAAAAAATTTTGGAATAAATATGTGGTAAAATTTATGGTAAATTAAAAAAAAAAAAGAGGGTAGAAATTGTTTTTTTTAGAAAACAAGAAAAGAAAAAGAAAAAAGAGAAGATAAGGAGAAGAACAAGAAAAGAAAGAAAGAGAAAAAGAAAGAAGAAAGAGAAAAAAAAAAATTAGAGAAAAGTGAAAAAAGTAAATAGAAAAGAAAGACGAGAAGAAGAAAAGAACGAAAGAGAAATTGTGTAAAAAAGTAATTTTGTGTATTAACAAAAGACTTTTGTTTTTTCTTATTTAAAAAAAGTAAAAAAATTGTTAAAAATTGAGAAAGAAGAAATAGAAAAGGAAAGGAAGGAAGAAAAAAAAAAACAGAACGAAGAGGGAAATAATGGAAAGGAAAAGGGAAATTAGAGACGAAGAAGAGAAGGAGAAGAAAAAGGGAACGAATGGAAAGAAACGAAAAGGACAATATTTCGAAAATTGTTTGAAAATTTAATAATCATTAAAATAAAAATACTAAAAAAAAAAAAAGGAAAAAAGAAACGAAGAAAGACTAGAAGGAGAAAAAGAAGAAAGAAAGAAGAAGGGAAAAGAAAAGAGAAGGAAGGAAGAAGAAAAAAGAAGAAGGATGAAAAAGAAAAGGAAAAGAGAAAAGAAGAAAAAAGAGAGAAGAAGAAAGTAGAAGTAAAGAGAAGAAGAATAGAAGATAGGGAAAGGAAATTTTAAAAAAGAAAAGGAGAGAAATTAAGAAGGGACATTGTAAAAAGACTTCTTTTCTTTTAAGAAACGAAATTGTTTTAAAACAAAAGAGCTGTTAAACTTTGTAAAAAAAGTAAAAAAGAAAGAAAGAAAAGGCAAAGAAAAGAAAAGGAAATCAAAAGAATACGAGAAGAAAGGAATTGTTATGTATAGAAAGAAAGAAAGTAAAGAATGAAGACGGAAGAAGAAGGAGAAGAAAGAAGAAATAAATTAGGAAAGGAAAGAAAGAAATGAGGAAGGAGAAGAATTTGTTATATTTAAAAAAAAATAATAACAAAAAAAGAAGCAAGAACTATGAAGGAAAGAAAAAAAGAAATTGTAAAAGGTAAAAAAAAAAAAAAAATAAATTTGTTAATTGTAAATAAAAAAAAAAAATGCTAATAAAGATTAAAGAAAGAAAGGGAAAGAAAGAGAAAGAAAGGAAGAAGAAATTGTAAAAATAAGAAAGGAGAACGAAACAGGAAAAGAAAGAGAGGGAAAGAAAAAAGAAAGGAAAAGAAGAAAAAAAAAAAAAAAAAAAAAAAAAAAAAAAAAAAAAAAAAAAAAAAAAAAAAAAAAATTAAACAAAAAAAAAATTTAAAAATAAATTTTGTCGTGTAACGTAAAGCTTTTTTTTTTTTCTTGTTTTTTAAAAAAAAAAAAAAAAAAAAAAAAAAAAAAAAAAAAAAAAAAAAAAAAAAATTAAAAAAAATTGTTTTTAAGATAGAAATTAGAAAGAAAAGAAAAGGGAAAGAAAAAGAAAAGAAAGAAGAGAGAAAGCAGAAACAGAAAGAAATTGTAGAAAAGAAATAGAAAGGAAGGAAAAGAAGAGGACAAAAAAAATTGAAAGAACAGAAAGCGGAAGAAAGCAGAAAAGCAAGAATAAAAAGAGGGAAACAATTGTAACAGAAAAAGGAGTAAAGAATTAGGAAATAGAAGAGAACTCGGGGAAGAATTAGAAGAAAAGAAAGAAAGGAAACGGAAAGAAAAGGAAGAAGAAATTAGAGCGAAAAGAAGAAAAAAAAAAGGGGGGTAAGAATGAAGAAAGGAAAAAGAAGGAAAAAAAAAAAAAAAAAAAAAAAAAAAAAAAAAAAAAAAAAAAAAAAAAAAAAAAAAAAAAAAAAAAAAAAAAAAAAAAAAAAAAAAAAAAAAAAAAAAAAAAAAAAAAATAGAAGAAAGAAAGACAGAAAGTAAGAAAGAGAAAGAAAAAAAAAAAAAAAAAAAAAAAAAAAAAAAAAAAAAAAAAAAAAAAAAAAAAAAAAAAAAAAAAAAAAAAAAAAAAAAGCCCTCCAACAACAACAACACACACAAAAAAACAAAAACAAAAGAAAGTGAGCAGGCGCATTCATCTCTGTCTGCTTTCCGACTGTGGATGTGACTAACTGCCTCAGGGTCCTGCCTCCAGGACTTCATTGTCACCATGGACAGTACCTTAGAACAGCTAGCCAAAATAAAGCCTTTCTCCTTAAATTGCTTCTGTCACACAAGACAAGTAACCAGAAGCAGTCTTCGTTCCATCTCTGAGTTGACAGCTCTGTCATTCCTCAGCAGCTACCCATTGTTCCCATCCTGGCACCCATTCCACCTGCCTAAAGTGTGGATAAACTCTGTGTCTGTCAACAGATTGATGGTGAGCTGTGACCAGGCCTATTTGCCCCATGGCTTTCTGATGGAGCAGGTATGAAACAGCTCCAGATACCCTCATCTGAGCTGGCTTCAGTGTCCTCTGCCCTGGTCTTTTAATCCCACCATGAGTGAGAGACCTTGTTATGGCAGAGAGAGAGAGACAGGCAGGACACATGAACCTAATCCAGGTGGTGGGGTCATTCTACTTGGCTTGTATCTAATCTTATGTGTATTCAATCAGGCAAGTGCCATTGCTTCAGATGGTCTAAATCAATAAACCCTTCAATTCATACATTGTAATTTGGTCTATGAGGCTTTCTCCTTTTAAATTCTGGACTAGTCTAGCCTATCTGATAGTGTACCTGGATGCTACCATTGTATTAAGATAATTTTCTTTCTTTCTTGGTTTTTTTGAGAAAAAACCAAGAAAGAAAGAAAAAACTGCAGGTCTCTCTGCAGTTTCAGGTCTTAACTCACTTTATAGACCAGGCTAGCCTTGAACTCACAGAGATCTGCCTGGCTCTGCCTTCTGAATGCTGGGATTAAAGGTGTGTGCCAGCTAGGCGTGGTGGTGTATGCCTTTAATCCCAGCACTGGGAGGCAGGCGGATCTCTGTGAGTTCAAGGCCAACCTGCACTACAGAGGGAGTTCCAGGCCAACTGGGGCTATAGGGAGACCATGTCTCAAAAAGACAAAAATAAATAAATAAATAAATAAATAGTGTGTGCCACCATGCCCCAGGTAAGATAATTTTCTACTTTTTTTTTTTTTTTTTTTTTGGTGGTCTTTTCGAGACAGGTCTCCCTGTACCCCAGCTGTCCATGGAATTCACTCTGTAGACCATGGCCTTGACTCACAAAGATTCTGCCTGCCTCTCCTCAAGTGCTAGGATTAAAGGCGTGCGCCACCACGCCCAGCTTTGTAATATGATTTTTAATTTCCGGGAGGAATCCATGGGCTTCATAGGACTGCCATGGGTCCTGGATATATATTTATATATATGTATACATGTTTAAGAATTCTTGCCCTAGAACTCATAAGGATGGCCAGCACTCTCTGGCTGCCTACTCAATATTTCTCTATGGGTGGGTTGGTATATACTTCTCCAATTATGCCCAAGTTGCCTCTGGTGTTCACCATTTCAATAAATGGCTACCATTCTGCAAATTATTCAGGCCAACACCTTGGCCTCAACCCGATTTCCTTCCTATTCGGATGCACATCCAGTCTACCACCCAATCCTGAATTCCTGTCTCCTGTCTTCTCAGTGTCCCACCAGCACCACCACCAGAGTCACCATGTCTTTCACAGCCACCTTCTTCCTTCCAGCCTTCCCTTTACTGTCTTCTCCCTCAAAAGCACATGAGGGGGCTGGAGAGATGACCCAGCGGTTAAGAGTACCGACTGCTCTTGCAGAGGACCCAGGTTCAATTCCCAGCACCTACATGGCGGCTAAGAACCAGCTTTAACTCCAGTTCCAGGGGAATCTGACACCCTCTTCTGACCTCTGCAGCATTGCACGACATGGGTGCACCTACCTACATATAGGCAGTACATTCATACACATAAAATAATAAATAAAAAATTTAAAAAATGTTAAAGTGCACTCAAAAAAAAAAAAAAAAGCACATGAGGTTGTTTTACATCTCAAACTGTGTCGCTGGCATACAGGAAACCCTTCAAACATTTCTTTCCACAGGCAGAGCAGAGTCTAGGTGTCTTGTTTCATTCAGCTCTGGGCCTTTCCTTCCTTTCTTTTTTTTCCCTTTTTTTTTTTTTTTCTTTTTGAGCCAGGGTCTACCTGTAGCCCTACTGGTCTGGTCTGGAACTTGCTATGTAGGACCAGCCTGGATCACACAGATCCACCTGCCACTGCCTCCCCAGTGCTGGGATTAAAGGCATGCACCGTGACTCAAGTGCTCACCTCTTCCAGTGAGTCCCACTGCCTCAGCCACATAGAACTGCTGTTTTCTGAAATATCACTGCCATCTCATGGCCTTTGCATTGGCTATTACTGTTCTGAAACAGTTTTCACCTAGGCAACAGGCAGCCTCTACCCCCGCTTCATCTTCTCCCTTGCTTTCTAGTGGAGTCATATGCATGTGTACCTCAGCTATGGTGAATAGCCTCTGCATGACCTTTACCTTCTTGCCCTTATATTCTTCTTTGCACTTACCATTCTAGCAGCTTGCTTAGGGTATCTATCTATTTATTTTCAGCCTCCCTCCAGATGGTAAGCTCCATAAGGAGGACGCTTACTGCAGTGTCCTCAGTGCCTGGAACAGTCCTGAGCGCTGAAAGTATTCCTGTATAGAATGAGTGATTGAATTCCATTCTTGGCCCTCCTTTTATGCAGCTGAAGCTTTTAACTAATGTCACTTCTTCCCATTTGGATTGTTTGTTTGTTTTGTCTTTTCGAGACAGGGTCTCCCTGTAGCCCCAGCTATCCTGGAACTTACTCTGTAGAGCAGGCTGGCCTTGAACTCACAAAGATCCGCCTGCCTCTGCCTCCCGAGTGCTAGGATTAAAGGCGTGCACCCAGCTCCATTTGTATACTTGATTTTGTTTACTCCTTATTATAATGTTGTAGTAGGTGGGGCTTTTTTTGTTATTTGTTTGTTTTGTTTTTGAGACAGGGTCTCCCTGTAGCCCCAGCTGCCTTGGAATTCACTATGTAGACCAGGCTAGCCTCGAACTCACAGAGATCCATCTGCCTCTGTTGGGATTAAAGGCATGCAACGCCATGCCTGGTTTGTAGTAGTTTTTTTTTTTTTTTAACTAATAGATAATTATATTTACTTAGAATTTTTCAGAATGTCCACAAAACTGCTGCAGCTTTTCCCATTACCAAGAGATATTCAGTGAACAGCATAACTATTTCATTTGCATTTAACAAGCTTCTACAGAGAAAGAGCTGAAGATGAATAAGCCACTGTTGTACTTCACACCAACAAGAGCCTGCTTTGAATAACTATGTCTAGTTACAATCCCCGCTAGGATACCAGGCAATGTTGGGGTTAATGAACAGGGCTGTCTAAAGAATTACTTGATAATTTCTGCTAAACACCCCCCTCCCCAAAATAAAGAAAAATAAAAAAAGATACTGTGTAATTTAAAAGCAAATCCCATATGGCTTAATAGTTTTTGATTTTGTTTTTGCTTTAGACTCGGCTTCATGTAGCAGAGGCTGGGCTCAAACTACCTATGTACCCAAATGTGATCTTGAGCTTCTGATCCTCCTACCTCTGCCTCCTAATTGCTGGGATTACAGGCATGTGCTGCCACACCTGATTTATGCAGTGCTGGGGCTTGAACCCAGGGCTTTGTGCTTGCTAGACAAGCACTCTACAATCTGAACTACATTCCAGCCTTGATTTCTTTTTCTTTGAAAGAGTACATTATGGGGCTGGAGAGATGGCTCAGCAGTTGGGAGTGCCGACTGCTCTTGCAGAGGACACGGGTTCGATTCCCAGCATCCACGTGGCGGCTAAGAACCATCTTTAACTCCAGTTCCAGGGGAATCCGACACCCTCTTCTGACCTCTGCAGCATTGCACGACATGGGTGCACCAACCTACGTGCAGACAGTACACTCATACACACAAAAAATAATAAATTAAAAATTAAATCACATTAAGAAAAAAGAAAGAGTACATTATGTCTGGGAAGGTTTAACTGCCTTGAGGAAAAGGAGGGGACAAAGCAGCTACTGGACCACCTTGTTTATGGTTATCATCTTCATCTTCTTCATCCCCTCAGCATCTTTGCCTTCTTTCTTTCCTTGCTCTGTTTGCCTCACCAGGATCCCTTTGGCTGTATCTGCAGCAGTGTCCTTTGGCCGCATCTGCAGCAGAGTCCTTTGGTCCTTTTCCTTTAACCCAGTAGCCGTCCTCTTGGGCTCTTTGCCACTCATGGTGTGTCACCGTGTCTTCCAGCTCATTACATCAGCGCCAGTGCATTGACCAGGATCCCTTTAGGTTCAGGGCAGAACTCAGAACACACAGGAAAAGGCAAAGGAGGACTTCTCTTTCATTTCTGCTCTAGCATCAATTTAGCTTTTTTTTTTTAATGGGCAACTCTCATATAACCACATTTTCCTTTCTCTGAAGCACACTAAGCTTTCTACCATTTTTGGATGGTTTTTCATCTGGGCATTTTTCTCATATGGCTCCCAGCAATTTGCACAAAATGCCTATGATGACGTCTCCTCGCCATCTCTGTTGCCCTCAGTGAAACACAGAGTTGTTCATCCGGTTCCCCTTGGACTCTTACTTGGCTTGTCTTTGGCTCTAAGGAGGTGTTTTCAGATTTTTTTTTTTTTTGCGAGAGGGTCTCTGCAATGTATCCTAGGCTGGCCTCAAACTTGAGATCTTCCTCCTTTGAATAAAGGTTGTTTTGTTTTGAGACAGGGTCTTATATGTCCTAGGCTGCTCTTGAACTTGTTATACAGCTGAGAATGATCTTGAACTTCTGACATAGGAGGCTATGTTCACCTGTTGGGATTACAGACTACAGCACCACAGCCAGTTGACGTGATGCTGGGGATTGAACCCAGGGCTTTGTGTGTGCTGGGCAAGCACTCTACTTACTGAGCCACATCCTCAGGCTCATTTCTATCTTTTATTCTTTTCTTTTTTTTAATATTTTTTTATTTCATTTATTTTTTATGTGTATGAATGTACTATCTGCATGTAGGTTTGTGCACCGTGTTGTGCGATGCCTCGGAGGTCAGAAGACGGTGTCAGATTCCCCTGGAACTGGAGTTAAAGAAGGTTCTCAGCTGCCATGTGGGTTCTGGGGATCAAACCCGGCTCCTCGGCAAGAGCAGTTGGCGCTCTTAACCGCTAGGCCATCTCTCTAGCCCCTTTTATTCTTTTCTTAAACTTGTCTAACTTTATTTTTGAACTTTCTCATTTGGAATACTTTTTCTTCCTCCTTGTCCTCTTTTTCCCCCAGTGCTGGGGATTGAACCTGAGATCTCACAAGTACCAAATGAGTGTCATCATTTCCCCCCCCCGCCCCCACTGAATTATATACCCAGTCCTGGGAAATTTTTTTTTTCTAACCTTTTACTCTTTTCTTCTTCATAACATTTTTCATTTGTTTAACTCTGATTCACCTCTGTTTTTCCCTCTTTCTCTGCCACCTCTTTTCTCACACATTTGCTAGTTCCACAGTTATCCTAAGTAAATTTCATTTTCATAGGACATTCTATATTAACTTTGCTATTTTCTACTTTATGGTTATTGGGATATGTTCCTGGGTTTGGATTGATTTTAATTGTGTTTCTTTTTTTCTTTAAAATTTTTTTTTCTTTTTTTATTGTTATTAAACTTGTTCTACAAATCATACATCATTTCTCAATCGAATTTAGAGTCACTTCCTGTAGGAATGAAACTTTGTCTGGTTCGAGGCAGGACCTGCAAGTCCTGTCCCAGAACTTCTGCGAGTTATCTGATATCTCCATGGGCATTTAGTTGCCTCTGTGAGTTATCTGTAGCTCTGTGACATCGGGATATTGGTATATCCTGCCTTGCCTGTCTCTGCAAAGTTCCAGACCCTGATGGCCTCTTCCTTTGAGGTATTGAGCAAAATATCACACCTCTAGTTTACTGGTTGCACAAACAGGAGCTCTCCAGCCCCCTGGTAGGAGCCAGGATGGCCTGCACTTCCCTTCCCCTCATTCACACCCTTCTGCCCCCCCCTTCCTTGCCAGAGCACAGTAGCTTTTAGTATATAAACACATTGCTGGCATGAATAAAACTGAGTTGCTTTTCTCCAGACCCTCTCTCTTTGAGTCCATTTCATTTCTCTTCTGGTTGGGTGATTTCTCGCAGTTCCCTCCCTCCTTCTTGCCAGAATCTCAGCCTAGAAACTGTTAGCCTGTGGCTTTGTGAAGCTGCCAGCCTGGTTCTAGGAGGGAAGAACATCATTTGGACTGTGGCTACGCATGATTAAAGGACCAACAGACTATATATATATATTATATATATATTATATATATATATATTAGATGACAACCCACAGCTTCCCTTTCCATGCCCCCACCCCACCTGAGTCCCTGTACTCTACCATACATGTCTTGCATCTTTTTCTGAGTCTTTCCAGTTTTTTTTTCCAGTTCTTTTGTTATTGTTCTCTCTAACGTGTATTGCTTCAATATATATACATATATACATAGTTATATATTTATATATATATATCCATAAATATATACATACATACACATATCATCTGAATTGGAGGATTTTTTTTTTTTTT